>JAVSCE010022725.1:0-135579 GCA_032199065.1 Smutsia gigantea | reverse complement strand
CTTCTGAATTCAACTAGTGTCCTTTCTACCTACACCACAGATGTCTGTGTATAAATAACAGACTTAACTCTTAGAGACTTAGCTTCTCTCACCAAATACTTCTTACTGAGTACAGGCATTTTAGAGAAGCATTATAGCAGAGGGAGTTAGAAAAGCCCCCTGGTACCTGACTGTGCCCTGGCTCTGCTTAGCTGCAAAAAGCCTGAGCCAGCCAACAGTCACTCTGGAGTAGGAAAAATTTTGCTTTATAAATTGAAGCAGTGCATTTAATGAAGGAAACTCAGATAGGTTGCAGTGGAGACTTCTTGCTGAGTCCTCACTGTTTGCCTCAGTTGCCACATCCGTAAATTAAGGATGATGATAATCCCTATCTCATAGGGCTGTGCAGAGGGTTAGAAGAGTTAATATAGGTAAAGCTTTAAGACAGTGCCTCGCACCTAGTGTTATATGTTACTACTCTTATCACTTACTTTAAAATAGACTGTAATACATTATATTGTAAGAAAGGCAGAAATATTTAGTGACTTTTTGGGGTTAATTTTTAAGACTAGTTCTAAGATATTTATGGCACTAGCATCTAAATTCTCTTTCATATTCTCTACAACCTTTCCAAACATACTTAGTTTGCAAAATCAAATTGGACTTTGTACAGGAATAGCATTTCTCATAATATTTCAGTATAGTCAGTTCTGTTCCAGCTGGAGTCTGAAATACTATTGTAGGCAGAGAGTTACGTAAAAAAACATGATCCAACCTTATTTTTCCTTAATTTTCAGGGAAAGTGTTTTTGGTTCACATGTGAAATAAAAGCAAAGTTGACAGTTATTTGATATCACTGGGGTATAAATTAATCACCTCAAAATCAGAGCAATATATTGGGAGCTATTCTGCTGTCTGGTTGTAAAAGAAAACCTAGCAAAGTTGTACAGATGATATATAATTTATTTAATCATTGAGACTATAAATATCAGTTGAGTACTCTACGCCAGGCAGTATTCTAGAAGAGGGACACAGCCTGTGTCCTCCACATGGAAGCTTAAAGAGACAGAAATAAACAAGTAAACAAAACAATTACAGATTTCATGGTTGGAGTTATGGAACAAATATACAGGTGATATGACCAACTACATAAGTTGAAAAGTGGAGGGGTGACTTTAGATAGGGTAATTTGGGAAGGTTTGAGCAGAAATCTGAAGGCATAGAATTTGGTGATACTTTGACCTAAAGAAACATCAACCACAGAGAGGTAAAGTAATACAGTATTTTTTTTTCTCATCTTATATATATTTTTTGGCCTATCAATAAATATGATTTAGCTCAAATGTAGTTAAAATAGCTTGGACAAAGTTCAAACATTATCCAAGATTCATGTATCTTTCTCTCAGTATGAAAATGATATTCATAAAATCAGAGGAAATAAAAAATTTAAATAAAATGAAATTTACCCACAATCCAGAAACTTAAATGTAAATGTTACTAATATGTTGGTCTATTCTTAAAGCAGGTTATTATTTTTTTTAAGTTCTCTTTGTGGTTATCTAACTTTGTGAAATGAGGTTAAATAAAGTAGGTAGCCAACTCAGCTTAAAAAAAAAGAAAAGCAGAAGCAGAGGCCATGCTGATATTCAGAGCTCACATGGTAATGAGCATGTTTTGTTTTAAAAGTTATAATTGATTGGAGAAAAATGTTGTAGTGGTCACAACAATATAGCCAGAGAAACGTTTGTTTTCAGATCTTAGCAAAGTAGATGCCTCAAAAAGAGATAGCCCTGCCTAATGTTGGAAGTAATAATCTTGAGTGAAAGGAACCATCAAGAAATGAGCCTTATTCTGAAGCTGGGTTGGGTGGTGACAGTGTTGGCAGTGGAATTGGGGGTGATGCTTCTGGCTCTGACATGGTCCCAGCCGAGCCCCAGTAGATGGCAAGATCGCAGTAGCAAATATCATCAAAATATTTTCCTTCTTTCTTCTCCTCCTGCTCCTTCTCCTCCCTCTTCACCGCTGACTAAGGAGCCTAGAGATTACATCCTGTTCTTGGAGGCAATACTGAACTCACAGACCTCAGCACCACCTTCTGTCAGACAGTGTAAGGCTCCTGCTTCAGGGGTTCAGAGCACACATACCTGCTTTGCTTCAACCCTAAGAATAAGCAAAGAACTGGAAAATAAAAGCCCAGCAGCAGCCATGTCTTTGAACAGGAGGAGCCCATGTATATCCACTGAAAGAAACATATGCTGATTTAAAGAATCTTCCATTTGGAACATGGGATGGGAAATTAGAGGGAGAAATGATTGGGCTATTATTAACTGTTCTTATTTTTTTTTCTTTACACAATAAAGAGACTTTTCACTTTGCAATTCCTAGTGTCAAAGAACCAAATTTAGGTTGAAGCGCTAATGTAGGCTACTGGAAATTAGAGTACGTTATTTTATCTTGGGAGTCACCTGGCAATTATTGCCTCCTTTCCAAGTATAGGTAGGTAGACAGATTAGATTTATAAAAGTATGTATGTGTATGTCTGTGCATTCATTATTGTACATACAATTTGTATCTTTTATTTTTCATTAAACATAGCATTTTCCCCTGTCATAAATTCGTCTTAAAAAACATGAATGAATAATAATCTGTTATGCAGATTTATCATAGTTTAACCAAAAGCACCCTATTGCTGGACTTTTGTTTGCCTCTGATATTATAAATAATGCTCTAATGAACATCCTAGGATTCATCTTTTTCCAGTTGTTATTTTTTTAGGATAAATCCTTAGACATAGATCCACTATGATCAGTTGTCTGAATATTTGTTAGTTTTTGTCCTATATTGTTAAATTTCTACATTTAAGAAGTCCCTTCTCACTAAACCCCATCAGTCTTAGCTCTCTTTGTTTCATTTTTTGAATTGTCTTTATTATTATATACTCATACATTATATACTCAATTTTCTACATTTATCAGCATTTCAATTGAGTTTTAAAATAATTCCCAGTATATATTTGGTTGCATAGTTTTGATCAAAAATATTTAAAATTTATGCAAATATATCTATCTTCCCCCTCTGTGGTTCTTACCTCATATAAGATGGTGTTGTCTACCTGCTAATTTTAGATGTAGTTTTCTTAATGTTCATATAAAATATATGAACTGTTATTATACAGAGTTCATGATCTTTTTTTTTAATTTTGGTATCATTAATATACAGTTACATGAGCAACATTGTGGTCACTAAACTCCCCCACCATCAAATCCCCACCACATACCCATTTAGAGTCCATCAGTATAGTAAGATACTATAGAGTCACTACCTGTCTTCTCTGTGCTATACTGCCTTCCCCGTGCCCCCCAAACCCATGTAATGTGTGCTCATCGTAATGTCCCTTATTCCATTTATTGCTCCCTTCCCACCCACCCTCCCCAGTCCCCTTCCCTTTGGTAACTGTTAGTCCATTCTTGGGTACTGTTGAGTTGGCTGCTGTTTTGTTCCTTCAGTTTTACTTTGTTCTTACACTCCACAGATGAGTGAAATCATTTGGTACTTGTCTTTCTCTGCCTGGCTTATTTCAATGAGCATAATACCCTTTGCCCCACCCATGTTGTTGCAAATGGTAGGATTTGTTTTCTTCTTATGGCTGAATAATATTCCATTGTGTATATGTACCACATCTTCATTATCTATTCATCCACTAATGGACACTTAGGTTGCTTCCATTTCTTGGCTATTGTAAATAGTGCTGTGATAAACATAGGGGTGAATATGTCTTTTTTAAACTGGGCTGCTGCATTCTTAGGGTAAATCCCTAGGGGTGGAATTCCTGGGTCAAATGGTATTTCTATTTTGAATTTTTTGAGGAACCTCCATACTGCATTCCACAATGGTTGAACTAGTTTACATTCCCACCAGCAGTGTAGAAGGGTTCCCCTTTCTCCACATACTCACCAACATTTGTTGTTGTTTGTCTTTTGGATGGTGGCCATCCTAACTGGTGTGAGGTGATATGTCATTGTGGTTTTAATTTTCATTTTTCTGATGATTAGCGATGTGGAGCATCTTTTCATGTGCCTGTTGGCCATCTGAATTTCTTCTTTGGAGAAGTATCTGTTCAGATCCTCTGCCCACTTTTTAATTGGCTTATTTGCTTTTTGTTTGTTGAGGTGGGTGAGCTCTTTGTATATTTTGAATGTCAACCCCTTATCGGATATGTCATTTATGAATATATTCTCCCATACTGTAGGATGCCTTTTGTTCTGCTGATAGTGTCCTTTGCTGTACAGAAGTTTTTAGTCTGATATAGTTTCCCTTGTTCATTTTTGCTTTGTTTCCCTTGCCTATGGAGATACATTCATGAAGAAGTTGCTCATGTTCCCTTGCCTATGGAGATACATTCATGAAGAAGTTGCTCATGTTTTGCCAAGAGAGTTTTACAGGTTCATGACCTACATTGAGGTCTTTGACCCATTTCGAGTTTACTTTTGTGTATGGGGTTAGACAATGATCCAGTTTCATTCTCTTACATGTAGCTGTCTAGTTTTGCCAACATCAGCTGTTGAAGAGGCTGTCATTTCCCCATTGTATATCCATGGCTCCTTTATCATATATTAATTGACCGTATATGCTTGGGTTAATATCTGGACTCTATTCTGTGCCACTGGTCTATGGGTCTGTTCTTGTGCCAGTACCAAATTGTCTTGATTACTGTGGCTTTGTAGTAGAGCTTGAAGTTGGGAAGCAAGATCCCCCCTGCTTTATTTTTCCCTCTCAGGATTGCTTTGGCTATTCAGCATCTTTTGTGGTTCCATATGAATTTTAGAACTATTTGTTCTAGTTCATTGAAGAATGCTGTTGGTATTTGATAGGGATTGCATTGAATCTGTAGATTGCTTTAGGCCGGATGGCCATTTTGACAATATTAATTCTTCCAACTGAAGAGCATGGGATGAATTTCCATTTGTTAGTGTCCTCTATCTCTTAAGAGTGTCTTGTAGTTTTGGGGGTATAGGTCTTTGACTTCCTTGGTTAGGTTTATTCCTAAGCATTTTATTCTTGTTGATGCAATTTGGAATGGAATTGTTTTCCTGATTTCTCATTCTGCTAGTTCACCGTTAGTGTATAGAAATGCAACAGATTTCTGTGTATTAATTTTGTATCCTGCAACTTTGCTGAATTCAGATATTAGATCTAGTAGTTTTGGAGTGGATTCTTTAGGGTTTTTTATGTACAATATCATGTCATCTGCAAACAGGGACAGTTTAACTTCTTCCTTGCCAATCTGGATGCCTTTTATTTCTTTGTGTTGTCTGACTGCCATGGCTAGGACCTCCAGTACTATGTTAAATAGAAGTGGGGAGAGTGGGCATCCTTGTCTTGTTCCCGATCTTAAAGGAAAAGCTTTCAGCTTCTGACTGTTAAGTATGATGTTGGCTGTGGGTTTGTCACATATAGCCTTATTATGTTGAGGTACTTGCCCTCTATACCCATTTTGTTGAGAGTTTTAATCATGAATGGATGTTGAATTTTGTCAAATGCTTTTTCAGCATCTATGGAGATGATCATGTGGTTTTTGTCCTTTTTTTTGTTGATGTGGTGGATGATGTTGATGGATTTTCGAATGTTGTACCATCCTTGCATGCCTGGAATAAATCCTACTTGATCATGATGGATAATCTTTTTGATGTATTTTTGAATTCAGTTTGCTAATATTGTGTTCAGTATTTTTGCATCTATGTTCATCAGGGATATTGGTCTGTAATTTTCTTTTTTTGTGGTGTCTTTGCCTTCTTTTCATATTAGAGTGATGCTGGCCTCATAGAATGAGTTTGGAAGTATTTCGTCCTCTTCTACCTTCTGGAACACTTTAAGGAGCATATGTATTAGGTCTTTACTAAATCTTTGATAAAATTCAGCAGTAAAGCCATCTGGCCAGGCGTTTTGTTCTTAGGTAGGTTTTTGATTACCTGTTCAATTTCATTGCTGGTCATAGGCCAATTCAGATTTTCTGTTTCTTCCTGGGTCAGCCTTGGTAGGATGTATTTTTCTAGAAAGTTGTCTATTTCTTCTAGGTTATCCAGTTTGTTACCATATAATTTTTCATAGTATTCTCTCATAATTCTTTTATTTCTGTGGTGTCCATAGTGATTATTCCTTTCTCATTTCTGATTCTGTTTATGTGTGTGACTCTCTTTTTTTCTTGATAAGTCTGTCTAGGGGTTTATATATTTTGTTTATTTTCTCGAAGAACCAGCTCCTGCTTTCCTTGATTCTTTCTATTGTTTTACTCATTTCTGCTTTAATCTTTATTATGTCCCTCCTTCTACTGACTTTGGGCCTCATTTGTTCCTCCTTTTCTACTTTCATTAATTGTGTGTTTAGACTGTTCATTTGGGATTGTCCTTCTTTCCTGAGGTAGGCCAGTATTGTAATATATTTCCCTCTTAGCCCAGCCTTCACTGCATCCCACAGATTTTGTGGTATTGAATACTGTTGTCATTTGTCTCCATATATTGCTTGATCTCTGTTTTTATTTGATCATTGATCCATTGATTATTTAGGAGCATGTTATTAAGCCTCCATGTGTTTGTGGTCTTTTTCATTTTCTTTGAGTAATTTATTTCTAGTTTCATACTTTTGTGATCTGAGAAGCTGGTTGGTACAATTTGAATCTTTTTAAATTTACTGAGGTTCTTCTTGTGCCCTAGTATATGATCTGTTCTTGAAAATGTTCCATGTGCCCTTGAGAAGAATGTGTATCCTGTTGCTTTTGGATGGAGTGTTCTATAGGTGTCCATTAAGTCCGTCTATTCTGATACATTGTTCAGTGCCTCTGTCTCTTTATTTTCTGTCTAGTTGATCTGTCCTTTGGAGTGAGTGGTGTGTTGAAGTCTCCCAAAATGAATGCATTGCATTCTATTTCCCCCTTTAATTCTGTTAGTATTTGTTTCACATATGTGTGTGATCCTGTGTTGGGTGCATAGATATTTATAATAGTATATCCTCTTGTTGGACTGACCCCTTTATCACTGTGTAATCTTTCTTTGTGTCTTGTGACTTTCTTTGTTTTGAAGTCTATTTAGTCTGATACAAGTACTGCAACTCCTGCTTTTTTCTTCCTATTAGTTGCATGAAATACCTTTTTCCATCCCTTTACTTTCAGTCTGTGTATGTCTTTGGGTTTGAAGTGAGTGTCTTGTAGGCAGCATATAGATGGGTCTTTTTATTTATCCATTCAGTGACTCTATGTCTTTTGATTGGTGCATTCATACCATTTACATTTAGGGTGATTATCGATAGGTATGTACTTATTGCCATTGCAGACTTTAGATATGTGGCTACCAAAGTTTCAAGGGCAATTCCCTTACTATCTAACAGTCTAATTTAACTCACCTAGTATGTTATTACAAACACAACCTAAAGATTCTTTTTTTTTTCCTCCTTTTACTTCCTCCTCCATTCTTTGCATGTTATGAATCATATACTGTACACTTTGTCTATCCCTTGGGTGACATCTATTTAGTCTTAGGAATACTTCCATCTATAGGAGTCCCTCCAAAATGCACTGTAGAGGTGGTTTGTGGCAGGTAAATTCTCTCAGCTTTTGCCTATCTGAAAATTGTTTAATCCCTCCTTCAAATTTAAATAATAACCTTGCCGTGTAGATATCCTTGGTTTCAAGGCCCTTCTGCTTCATTGCATTAAATATGTCATGCCAATCCCTTCTGTCCTGTAAGGTTTCTGTTGAGAAGTCTGATGATAGCCTGATGGGTTTTCCTTTGTATGTGATCTGTTTTCTCTCTCTAGCTTCCTTTGAAAGTCTATCTTTATAGTTGATCTCTGCCATTTTAATTAGTATATGTCTTGATATTGTCTTTCTTGGGTCCCTTGTGTTGGGAGATCTGTGCACCTCCATGGCCTCAGAGACTATCTCCTCCCCAGATTGGGGAATTTCTCAGCAATTACTTTCTCAATAACACTTTCTATCCCTTTATCTCTCTCTTCTTCTTCTGGTACCCTTATTATGCAAATATTGTTCCGTTTGGATTGGTCACACAGTTCTCTCAATATTCTTTCATTCTTAGAGATTCTTTTTTCTCTCTGTGCCTCCCTTCTCCCATGCAGCTTCTTTGTATTCCTCTTATCTAATTTCTATTCCATTTACTATCTCTTCTACTACATCTAATCTGCTTTTAAATCCCTCAATTGAATGTTTCATTTCAGATATGGAATTTCTTAATGATTGAATCTCCGTCTTAAATTCGTTCCTGAGTTCTTGAATATTTTTCGGTACCTCCATAAGCATATTCATGATTTTTATTTTGAACTCTCTTTCAGGAAGATTGGTGAGTTCAGTTTCATTTGGCCCTTTTTCTGGGGTTTGTGAGATTTTGGTCTGAACCAGGTTCTTTTGACGTTTCATATTTCTGTGTGATGCCCACTACTGCATAGAAGCTCCAGTCTCTGGAGCTTCTCAGCCCCTAGAGTGAGGTTGGTGGTCATAGGGGAGCAGAGCTGGTGCCTGGGGGGAGGAAAGATCTATTTCCTGATTCCTGTCTGCCCCCCGTTTCAGAGCCAGTGGGCCGAGCACGCAGGTGTAAGCCTCTGTGCTTGGCGTCTCTAGCTGTGTAGGTGGGGCCTCCCTCTGGCTGGCCTGACGCCAGAGCAGTGACTGCCAGTTTGTGAGCTGGTGCTGTCAGATCAGGAGGATGGCTCAGCAGACTCTGTATCCCAGTGGGGGGCCTTGGATCTGAGTAGGCAGCCAGGGGGATAGATCGCCTGAAGGTCCCCAAAGTTCCCAGTCTGCTGTGCTGAGCATACCCTGACAACCTTGTCCCCCTATCCCTTTCCCAGGCAGCAAGCTCTGTGCAAACCCCACCCCTTTAGCAGCCCTCTCGCTGCTAGGAAGCCTGTCAGACTGCCTGCCTTTCCCTTGTCCCAGAGCAGCCAGGTGTGGATCCCATCCTCCACAAATGGCCAGAATCTGTCTCTCAAGTACTTTGCCTGTCCCAGCTCCCCATCCTCCAGAGTACCATACAATGTAGGTTTCTGCTTGCAGAGCAGATCTCTAGGGCTAGCTGTTCAGCAGTCCCAGGCTTCCACCCCCTCCCCTGCTCCATTTCTCTTCCTCTCTCCATTGAGCTGCGGTGGGGGAAGGGCTTGGGTCCCACTGGATCAAAGCTTTCATACGTTACCCTGTTTTGTGAGGTGTACTCTGTTCGTAAGGTCTATATGCAGTCTGGTACAGCCCTCTTTCCTGTAGCTGTTTTAGCGTTTGTTGTATTAACTATAGTTTCACACTGTCTGTGATTTTGGTAGGAGTTCTCTGTCTCACCTCTCATGCCGCCATCTTGAATCCGCAATCCCTCTTGATCTATTTTTGAATTCAGTTTGCTAATATTTTGTTGAGTATTTTTGCATCTGTGTTCATCAGGCATATTGATCTGTAGTTTTCTTAGTTTTAGCTATCTTTAAAAAATTCTGGCATTAATTGAATAAAATTTAAGGTCTAAGTCAGAGCCACTTTTAATTTTCCTTTATATTTTTCATTATTTCCGTATTTCTTAAGGGTGAGATCAAAATAAAATTCCTGGTAGAGCTAAAACATGCACAATATGATCAGCCACAGTTAAAAAAAAAGTATGTATTTCTAAAGAAGTGCACATTGGTCTACATGTTTATTTTCAGGAAGAGTGGTTTTTTTAGGGTCATTTTGGTGACCTTGGGTTAATACAGCTTTTGAATTCCATGTGGTCAGCGTTGGCTGTTTTTGGTCAGATAAATCCCTAGAACTTATTTAGTCACTAATATTCTTAAAATAATGTGAATCATGGGTTAAATTTATGCATTGGAGCTACAAAGAACATTTGGATAAAAGAGTTTGCCTCAGGTGATAAAACATTGCTTAAACATTTTGATTTGTGATATAAATTATGTGTATTTCATTTAACTATTCTAAATGAAGTAATTTATCCTTTGAAATATTTTTGGAAACATTTCCTTTTGCTAAAATACAAAACAAATTAAAACTGTTTGATTCTGTGTTTTTCAGCTGAATTGGTAAAATAGGCTAATTCTTTCCCAAAATTGTCAAATTAGACAGCTCTTTCATTTCTAATAACATCTTATCTTTCATATTTATAATTTCCTTTGTGGATTTGTAAAACAGATTGATCAGCTTTTCCCCATTATTCTTATTTACTTCACTGTCTACCTGTAATTTGTCTATTTTATATATCCTTATTTATTTGTACATTACTTTTTGAAGTTAAAAATTCATATTGAGGTACATGCAATAAAGTGCACAAATCGTAGTGTACAGCTTGATGAATTTTGACATGTGCATAACACTCATGTAAACATTGCCCAGATCAAGATATCAAACATTCTCAGTAATTTTTTTCCCTTCATTTTTTTCCCTTATCCCCCAAATTCCCTCCTCTGTGGTAACCGCCAGTCTGTTCTGTGTTTCAATCTGTTTCAGCTTTGTTTGTTCATTTGTTTTTTAGATCCCACAGATAAGTAAAATCATACAGATACAGTATTTGTCTGACTTATTTTACTTAACATCCTCTAGGTCCATCTACATTGCAGCAAATGGCAAGATTTCATTCTTTTTCATGGCTAAGTAGTGATCCATTGTTTATATGCACGTCTTTATCCATTCCTCTATTGATGGACATTTATGTTGTTTCCATATTTTGGTTATTGTAAATAATGCTCCAATAAATGTAGAAGTACACATACCTTTTTGGATTCATGATTTTTTTCTTCAGGTAAATTCCCAGAAGTAGAATTGTTAGGTCCTGTGGTATTTATTTTTTGTTTTTTTGAGAAACCCCCGTACTGCTTTCCACAGTGGCTCTACCAATTTGCAATCCCACCATCAGTGTACAAGGATTCCCTTTTCTCCACATCCTTGCCAACACTTGTTATTTCTTGTTTGTTGATGTTAGCCACTCTGACTAGTATGAAGTGATATTCTATTGTGGTTTTGATTTGCATTTCCCTGTTGATGAGTGATGTTGAGCATCTTCTCATATGTCTGTTGGCTACCTGTATGTGTTCTTTGGAAAATGTCATTCAGATCCTCTACCCATTTTTTTAATTGGATTATTTGGGGTTTTTTAGTATTGAGTTATATGAGTTCTTTATATATTTTGGATATTAGCTCCTTATTGGATTTGCAAATATATTCTCCCTGTCAGTAGATGCCTTTTCATTTTTTTGATGGTTTTCTTTGCTATGCAGGAGCTTTTTAGTATGATGTAGTCCAACTTGTTTATTTTTGCTTTTGTTTCCCTTGCTTGGGGAGATATATACAGAATAAACTTATAATACTGATGTTTGAGTTCACTGCCTATGTCTTTTTCTAGGAGTTTTATAGTTTCAGACATTATATTTAGGTCTTTAATCCATTTAGGGCTCATTTTTGTGTATGTTTTAAGACAGTGATCTAGTTTCATTGTTTTGCATGTAGCTTTCCAGTATTCCTAACACCATTTATCAAAGACTGTCTTTCCCACATTGTATATCCTTATCTCCTTTTTCATATATTAATTGACCACATAGGTATGGCTATATTTCTTGGCTCCCTATTCTGTTCCCTTGGTCTGTGTATCTGTTCTTGTCCCATTATCATATTGTTTTGATTACTATAGCTTTGTAGTATAGTTCGAAATCAAGGGGTGTGATACCCACAACACTGTTGTTCTTTCTCAAGATTGTTTGGGCTGTTTGGGGTTTCTTGTGCTTCCATAGGAAATTTTAGGATTATTTACTCTAGTTCTGTGAAAAATGCCATTGGTATTTTGACAGGTATTGCACTGAATCTGTAGATTGATTTGGGCAGTACAGCCATTTTAACAATACTAATTCTTCCTATCCATGATCATAAAATCTCTTCCCATTTATTTGTGTCTTCTTCAATTTCTTTCATCGGTGTCTTATAGTTTTCAGAGTACAGGTCTTTCATCTCCTTGGTTAAATTTATTCCTAGGTATTACATTCTTTTTGATGCAATTGTAAATGGGGGTGATTTGCTAATTTCTCTTTCTTTTAGTTATATGTATATAGAAGTACAACAGATTTCTGTATATTGATTTTGTATCCTGTGACTTCAGTAAATTTGTATATTAATTCTACATCCTTCTAATTTAAAATTTAGATTACATAAAGGTCAATGTACCTTTGATAATAATCCTAAATTCTAGTTCCCCTCTACACAGCCAACTATTTCCATCAGGCTATTATGAATACTTTAGACTTTGTTCTATGCATTTGTAAAAATCAATGATTTCTCTTTTATCGAAATTGTATCATAATATACCTACTATGATACCAAAAACCTGATCTGTGAAAATCACTGCCTTTTTTCTTTTAAACTGGAATTATATTCTACACCACAGATTATTAATTACTCTATACTTAGATATTGAGTTCATTTCCAGGCTTTGCTGTTTCTAAAAATACTTTATCTCAACATCAAAAAGAAATTATACTATAATTTAGTATATACTTTTGTAGTATTATGTTTTTGCTTTGGTTATAGCCATCTAATATATATCTTTAAGAATTTGAGATATGAACAAATTGTACCTCTCTGAGTAAGTGATTCTCCCATGAACTTTTATTTAAAAATGTATCCTTTGCCAATTTATTTAATATGCCACTTCTATCATATATTAAATAAGCAATAGGCTTTCATCTAGTATGGACTCCTATTCCATTGATCTAGTTATGAATTCCTGTTCTATTACTACACTATTTTAATTAATATTTCTATAATATGTTTGATATATAGTAGGTAAAACTATCCCTTCTTGGTTATCTTCTATAGATTTATCTTAGTTATTTTTTCTTTTTATTTATTTTAGAATAGGTTTTAAACTTGATTGTTTTAGAAATAATAGACATCATTAAAATACTGAACATTCTCATTCATGAAAAAAGTATTTTTCCCCACTTATGTAGGTTTTCTTTTATGTGCCCCAGTGAAGTTTTGTTAGGATGATTCCTATGTATTTGATGTGATTATTACTATTATAAATAAGACCTCTTAATCTATTTTATTTTCTAACTGGCTTATTGATGTGAATAAAAGCTAAAGGTTATTCTATGTTGAGATTGTATTTGGCCATCTTGATTAAATCCCCCTACTGGTCTTAAAATTTTTCCTATTGGGGTTTTCAGGTAAATGCTTTTATTATCTGCAAACTGTAACATTTCATAACTTCCTTTCCAATATTTGAGTTTTTTCCCTTGTTTTATTACACTGCCTGGGATCTTGAGTTCAAAGTTGGACAGTTGTCCTCATCTTGTCAATTTGGGCCCACTTCTAATAGCTCATCATTAAGGATAGTGCTTGATGCAGGACTTTAGTCAATTATTTATAAAGTTAAGGAAACTATATATATTTTTTAAAAAAGCTTTTCAAAATTGTTACAAACATGTTGGATTCCTTTCAAATGTTTTTTCAAAACCAAGTGACATGATCAAATAGTTTTTTCCCCTTTAGTGTACTGATATAGTGCACTTCACTGAAAGACTTCCGTTGAGCCATCTTTGCATTCCCAAAATAATCTCTATGTGGTTATGCTGTATTATTTTTACAGTAAATTGCTGGATTCAGTGTGCTACTCTTTTATTATATCTGTAGTCAGCTTGTTTAAAATAGAAATGTCCTGTTTCTTGTTAATAGTGGTTCATGAAAACAGTCTGGGCCTGAAAGACTTAGTGAGGGCTGGTTGGGGGCAAGTCATTAGTTCCTTTCCATTTCAATGTCTACTACTATTTTTCAAAGGTTGACCTATTTCATATGACCTTTCAAGGAATGTTTTTATTTTTTGAATTATATCAGTTAATCAATTATTTCAATTCATTTTATTATATTTATCTTAAATCCTTTCTTGGCTTTATTTTTGTTGTTGTTTTAGATTGTTGGATTGATTGCTTAGTTCTTTCAAATCTTTCTAATTTCTAAAAAATACACTTAAGATGACAGATTTTCTTCTGAGTACAGCTTTGGCTGAATATCACAAGTTTTGATATATAATGCACTTCTTTTGAATCAATTCTAAACATTCTTTTTTTAGTCTTTGCTAATACTATAACTTTATTTTTTTATCTATTTAATATGCTACAGATTAATTATCCTTTTTATTCCTCAGATACTCAGTAGAGATAGAATATTTATTCCCTGAAAATAGAAAAGTTTGCAGACTAGAGCAGTCATACAAAATGACTAGAGATTGAATAGTGCGCAGTATTTCATTCCTTTGAGTGTGGATCCCCAACCTGTTACCTGGAGCAAGTGTTCTGCATTTAGTAGCCTCTCTTATTCCAAAAGACTTAACATTCCTTTGAGAATGAGAAGAGCAACAGATACTTGAGACTAGGATTGAATCCAAAAGGGTGACACTAAGAAAACTCACATTATTATTATTATTTTATTTCTAGGCTTTAGAAAAAAAGCTGTTTCTAATTATGTTCAATACCATCCATTTCCCTGATTTGTTTTTTATTTATTTTTACTTTTTAGGATTAATGATTCGCTTCCACAACCCTGGTTGAGTCTGAAGTTGTAAACTGGTAAGGAAGTCTATTGGACCGATCAGAGATATTTCTCAGTGCCTGGGAAAGAAAGAATCAGTTAGATGGTGTGAAATTCAACTGTGGGATTCATATCTCTGGTAGGTTATGCTGTTTCTAGCAAAATCATTTGTGCACACTCATATCCTTCCTTACACCACCTTAACACAGAATTCTGCTAATGTAACCAACTAAGGCAAGTGTTTCACACAAAACCTGATTTTGCAGACATTTTCTTTTTTGATGTTTTGATTATCACGTTTCAGCTCACAGGAATTTAGAGAGCTAGAAGCTCTATTTTTGCAGTGCACAGACTTTCTGTTTCCCCTACTTTTCATACACAGTTTTGAAGATGATTGGCAATGAATTTAATCTTGTTAGCACCATGACCTTTTCACCACCAAGTTTTAAGAACTACCTGTTAGACCACAGCAAAATATCACTAGGAACTAAAATGCATGGAATACATGAACTTATCAGGCGTAGAAGTATTTGTTCCCTATTGATTAAACAACATTACAGGGAATACTTTCTGCCTGCTTTTAAAGATTTCGGTTAATTCTCCTGTTCATTCTAAGATAAATAATATTTACACTTCAATTAAAATGTAACTAAATTTTGCAAGCTACAGGGAGTTCAAAAGTTTGTGAGGGCCTACTTCGTATTTTATTTGAATTGGACACTCACTTTTTAACCTTAGCTCTAAAGCTACATTGGTCTGGTTATTTGCACTTAGAAGTCATTAATGCTTGTACATTATGAAAGAATTGATAAAGTAAATGTGATGCAGGAGTTAATGTGAGAGATTATTTTACAAATAAATCACCACATCTATAAAGAACTTTTTTGGGTCCTGAGTGGTATGGGTAGATTATGACTATATTTACTGATTTTTTAACTAACAACTGCTCAGCTCCCTACTTAACCCTTGCCTATAAGATTATGTGTTGCTTATAAGAATTAAGCACAAATATGAGGTTTAATGAATAACCTTAAATGGTTATTAAAAATGAAAACAGAACAAAAAACATTCATTGTAAGGGTAAATTCTAGATGAGAAGCAATTGCCATCAGCTGGTAAATAATAAAGCCCTGACAGTGAAATACTAAGAATTCTAACAAAAGATAGCTATGAATTTTTATTAAAAATTGTGTACATATTTTCACTTTTATTATTTTATGAGTGAAACAGAAACCCCTGTCTTTGATTCTTAATTGGTATATACTATGGAATTTTACTAAATTAAAGAAGTTTTTATTTCTACTAATAAAAAACACTTTGCTCACTTAACCTATAATCAGGATTGAAAAAAAAATCCAATACAGTTTCTGCCATCACTTGGTCCAAGCCAGAGAATGTGATTTTTTCTTCAGGTAAATTTTTCAGGATGAAAACAAATTATCTCAAGCACAGTCATATCCTTTTAACATGATTAAATTAACCTTGTTTTGAGGTAAAAAGTTGTTATGGTATCTCAGGAAACTTCTAAGGGGATTAAAAAGTCTTCCTCAGCCCAGATAAGATACAATAAAGGAGCCATGGATATACAATGGGGAAATGATAGCCTCTTCAACAACTGGTGTTGGCAAAACTGGACAGCTACATGCAAGAGAATGAAACTGGATACTGTCTAATCCCATACATAAAAGTAAACCCAAAATGGATCAAAGACCTGAATTTAAGTCATGAAACCATAAAAATCCTGGAAAAAAACAGGCAAAAATCTCTTGAATATAAACATGAGCAACTTCTTCATGAACACATCTCCTTGGGCAAGGGAAACAAAATAAAAAATGAACAAATGGCACTACATCAAGCTAAAAAGCTTCTGTACAGCAAAGGACACCATCAGCAGAACAAAAAGGCATCCTACAGTATGGGAGAATATATTTGTAAATGACATATCCGACAAGGGGTTAACATCCAAAATATATAAAGAACTCACACGCCTCAACACCCAAAAAGCAAATAACCCTATTAAAAAATGGGTGGAGGACATGAACAGACACTTCTCCAAAGAAGAAATTCAGATGGCCAACAGGCACATGAAAAGATGCTCCACATCACTAATTATCAGAGGAATGCAAATTAAAACCACAATGAGCTATCACCTCACACCAGTTAGGATGGCCAACACAGAAAAGACTAGAAACAAATGTTGGCGAGGATATGGAGAAAGGGGAACCCTCCTACACTGCTGGTGAGAATGTAAACTAGTTCAACCATTGAGGAAAGCAGTATGAAGTTTCCTCAAAAATCTAAAATTAGAAATATGATTTGACCCAGGAATTCCACCCCTAGGAATTTACCCTGAGAATGTATGTAGGAGCCCAGTTTTAAAAAGACATATGCATCCCTATGTTTACTGCAGCACTATTTACAATAGCCAAGAAATGGAAGCAACCTAAGTGTCCATCAGTAGATGAATGGATAAAGAAGATGTGGTACATATACACAATGGAATATTATTCAGCCATAAGAAGACAACAAATCCTACCATTTGCAACAACATGGATGGGCCTAGAGGTATTATGCTCAGTGAAATAAGCCAGGCAGAGAAAGACAAGTACCAAATGATTTCACTCATCTGTGGAGTATAAGATCAAAGAAAAAACTGAAGGAACAAAACAGGAGCAGACTCACAGAACCCAAGAATGGACTAACAGTTGCCAAAGGGAAAGGTACTGGGGAGGGTGGGTGGGAAGGGAGCAATAAAAGGAATAAGGGACATTACGATTAGCACACATTACATAGGTGGGGGGGGGGACACGGGGAAGGCAGTATAGCACAGAGAAGACAAGTAGTGACTCTATAGCATCTTACTATGCTGATGAACAGTGACTGTAATGGGGTATGTGGTGGGGACTTGATAAAAGGGCAATCTAGTAACCCCAATGTTGCTCATGTGATTAATGGTACCAAAAAAAAAACATAACTATTGTATGATCCAGCAGTTCCACTTTTGGATACATATGTGAACAAAATGAGATCAGCATCTCGATAGCTGCACTCTCATGTTCACTGCAGCATTATTCACAATACCTAAGTATCCAGTGACAGATGAATGGGTAACAACAATGTCATATAGATACAAAATGGAATACTGGAATATTATTCCGCCATAAAAAAAGAAAGATATCCTGCCTTTTATGGCTTGGAGGGACCTTGAGAGCATTATGCTAAGCGAAATAAACCAGATAGAGAAAGACAAATACTATATGTTCTCACTTATGTGTGGACTTTTAAAAAGCCAAACTCACAGAAATAGAGAGTAGCATGGTGGTTGTAGGAACGGGGGATGGGGAAAACAGAGAAGATTTTCATCAAAGAGTGCAAACTCCTGGCTATAAGGTCAGTAAGTTCTGGGGATCTAATGCAGGATGATGACTGATTAATAATATTGTATCATATGCTTGAAAATTGTTAGGAGAGTAAATCATAAATGTCATCACCACAAAAAAAAAAAGGTAATTATATGAGGTGATAAAGGTGTTATCTAGCCTTACTGTGGTGATCATTTCACAATATACATGAGTATCAAATCATCACATTGTACTCCTTAAACTTAAATATATGTAAACATTATCTCAATAAAGCTGAATAATAAACAAGAAAAAAAAAAGTCTTCCTCAGTTTAAAAACAGCCACGTATTTTTCTATTGTCAGCTTACCAGTTGAAGTAATTTTCTTTTCAAAAAGCAGCTTCATAATTAAAATCTCAGCCTGTCTGCCCTCTCCCTAACTTGATAGTTTGATAGTATATAAAAAAAACTCCACCATAGAAAATAAAATGTAAAATAAACCATGTATTTCTTTAATTGGCATAATGAAATTGGGTTTTCATTGGGCAAGTAGTTCAGTGATTTAGAATGTTAAAAATATTTAGCTCTCTCCATGAAGGTAGTGCTGTGTCATTTGAGAAGGTGGTACTGTAGATTGATAGGTATCATTTCTACGTGCAGGTGTCGTAGGAAAGGCTACTGTGGTCATAACAATCCTTTCTGGGCTCTTTATGTATGTAGATTGTCCTTTGATTGTGAGTGTTTTTTATTCACGGATCCTGCAGCTACTTGTAACCTAGTCCTATAAATGCTCAAAGGCCTCAGCTTTTGCTTTTTTCCCATGGCTGCCTGCCAGCTAATATATAGATTTTAATGGATTCTCAGCTATCTACATTTCTCTTACAAGCTTGCCCCAGAACATCAAAAAAGTATTTTTTTCCCCATCTCCATACTTATGGCTATTCCTCTTTAGCTCACTAAACAACCATCTGGATATCCCTACTTTTGTTGGTATGTATTTATTGCTTACAGCAACTACATCAAAAGTGGTGAAGTATTTAGTATCCTGTTAATGATAAATCTGTCTTATTCACAGCAAATAAATCAAGGGCTAGACCATCAACTATTGACAAGCCATGCACTCTGGTAACTTTAACATTTTTCAGTTAGTATTTATGTTCTCTTCTTACTGGATTTAAGGTACTGCCTATTCTCTGAGCTGCCAACTCACCCAGAAGTGCTAGAATCCAGGTCAATTTTTATTATTCTTTCTGCATCCTTTTGTTTTTTTTTCTTATTCTAATTTGAATAGATCATAAATAATTTTATTTTGTTCTATTTACATGGTTCCATATATATTTTTGGAAACACATCACCATTAGTCATAGGAGTGCTCATGTAAATTGCATGTGCTAATTGCTTCACATGTACTATTTTATCACAACTCTGTGAGGAATAAATACCATTATTATAAGTTTTGTTTTGCAAATAGTCATGGAGAGTTTAATTGAATGACCCAAGGTCATATAGGTAGTAAGTAGTGAGATCAGGCTTTGAACCCAAATTGTCTAACTCTAGAGCTTAGGCACTTTTCCCTCCCTTCCTCTCTCCCTCCCTCTCTCTCTCTCTTTCTCGTTCTTTAATGAGTTTACTATATGCCAGTAACCATTCTGATGTGCTGTATGTATTAAGTCATTTAATTTTCACAGTTACTTTTTATGTAAGTACAAATATTATGTGTTCTCTCTAGATAAGAAAACAGGCAGAGAGAGGTTCACACGAGCAAATGTTAACACGATTGGCAGGGAGCCAGACTGGGAGCCCAAGCAAGTATTTTAGTTCCAGAATCTGTGCTCTTAACCACTATTTATATCATCTTTCATCTATGAAAGATACTTTAAGCAATGACCTGCCATTTCTATCAATAAAAATCTGTGTAAATGAAGATATATTTGCAGAAATAGGTTTAAGTTATTTTTGTTCAATTGTATCTTTGTTTTCCACCTCCTGCCAATGTTTTTTCAGTTGGCAACTTACCAGAGGTGACAAACCTGTGAACGTTTGTAATATACAGATTTTATATATGCTTCATCCCAGTTATTCATAGTTAATGTTTTTCTAGTCCTTTTATTTACATTTGGCTTATTTATTCTAAACCAGGATCAAATAAAAAGAGAGATGTTTGGTGACTGAGAATGGAGTTAAGTTGGATGACAACTTCGATTTGGGGAAGGATAACATAAAGATGTGTTCAAATATGCAGGGTCCATCCACACACTAGGTTGCAGTCACAGTAGGAGGTACTAACTGATATAAACATGCCATTGATGGCAACAAAGTAATTCCAAACATAGTCCTCATAATACTATGATTAATAATACCTCATAATATGAAGATCAATAATATATTTGTCATTGTTATTATACAGTGGATAGAAACAACATAGTTTCACCCAGTGTGACTATTTGGTTAATGCTTGTCATCACCTCTTTTCTGTAAGTTCCATGTTACCAGGTACTAGACCTGTTTAAATCACCCTGTGTATACCCAGTGTCAAAATGTGCTCAATCTTGAGCACATGGATGGCTCTCACTAAGTGCAGATATAAAAGTAACTAAGGTTTAGCTTAGTATACATAAGCCTAAATTCAATCCCTTGTACACCAGATATGAAGCCTATGGCATGAAGTTTAAGTCCATCACACCAGATAATGAATATGGCCAGGGCTGCTGCTCTACCCCCTACCTTGGTGGAATGGCTGAGTCATGAGTAGAAAGACAACTGTGACGACAGAAGTAGAGTCTGAGGACATTTGTCCCTGTTTATACATTGATTCAAAATAAAATAATCACTCCCCATCAGCAGATTTGACCCAGTGGATCACTTCCTCCTTGACAAAATTTCTTTCGTTGGCTTCCAGAATAGCATACTCTCCTGGGTTTTCCTGTTGCATTAGCCACTTGTTTGTAGATACCTTTGCTGATTCTTCCTCTTCTTCTCAACTTCTTCTATTTTCATTTTTTTAAATAGTGTTTGTCTTTAAAAGAGCACACTTTCTTTTGATAGTATCCATTTTATCAATTTTTTTCTTTTGTGAAGCATGCTTTTGGTGTCTCATCTAGGAAATCTTTGCCTAATGCAGATTTTCTTCAGTGTTGTCTTCAAGATGTTTTATAGTTGTCAATTTAGCATTTAGGTCTGTGATATATTTGGAGTTAACTTTTGTGTATGGGGTGAGATATGAATCAAACTTCATTTTTTTGCATAGAGATGTCCATTTATTCCAGGGCTATTTGTTAAAAAGATTATCCTTTCTCTTTACATTGATTTGACTCTCTGTCAAAAATCAGTTATCTAAGAAAATGACAAGCTACCAGCTATGAGAAAATATTTGGAAGTGACATATTTGACGAGGAACTTGCACCAGAATAAAAAGGAACTCTTAAGATACCACAATAAGGAAACAACCCAATTAAAACATGGTGAAAAAAACATCAGATACTTCAGTGAAGAGGATATTCAGAAGGCAAAGAAACACATGAGATTTCAACATCATTAGCCACTGGGGAAATACAAATTAAAACTGTGAAGAGTTACCACTACACATATTAAAATGGCTGAAATAAAAATGCTGGCAATATAAATGCTGGTGAGGATGTAGAACAGTCAACATATTGCTGGCTCAAATGCATTCAAGATGATAATGTTGAAATCATGATAAAATTTCCTTGGCTTAATTTATGACAACAAGATATATCATGTTTCAAAACTTTAACTTTATAATATCTATCTTATTTGCAGTATTAGCTTAAAGAGATTATCTTAAAAAGACAGATATAGCACATATAAAAATACATATAAAAAACCAAGGCATATTTTGGATGTGATATAAAATATCATAATAACATAAAGAGGGATATTTAGAAGAAAATGAGGTTGATGATTTTTTTTTTATTGTGCCTTACTTACTGGAATTATTTGAGGATAAATAGCTCTTTAGAACTAGCAGGACAAACAAGACCCTCCACACTGCCAAATCAGTGGACCTCTCAAGTTCAAAAGGATTCTCCAGCTGTTGCCTAGAGCCATTTCCTCATTGCTGATGACAGCAAATGAGTGGTTCATTTTCTCTTTTATAGTGTTATGCCCTTTAGCTAATTCTGAATAAAATTGCAACACTTGTTTGGTGAGAATATTTTCAATATTCCATGCTGGACATGTCCACTGTTCATAACCAGATGACATACGTTCAGAGCCGAAAGAGAGCTTTCAAAACACAAATACAAAATAAAATGGAAATATAATGATGTGAGATCTTAATATTAATTTACCAGTGATCTGTCTTGAGCTCTTTATAAATCTGACCTTATCTTTCCAATGCCAGCTTAGGCTGTATAATGAGACATTTAGGACTAAGATTCTGAATAATTTACTCACTCTTCACAGCCAAAGGTCAACTCATGATTTCAGACTTCTACTTGAGACCTTACAGAATTAAGTGATGCTTTCCACAGGTCAGAACATCCAACAGTGTGCCGCTCACTTCCTGGTAAACAATGCCTAATGTATGAGAAAAAGATACATAAAACATAAGAAAGGCATGACGAATGTTCAACACTGTCAGCATAAGTAGTCACAATCACCATTTCTCCTGACTGTATTTGATGCTAGCTATTCCTGCTAAGCAAAATGCTTTCCGAACATAAAGCTCTTCTACTTAAAATTCAGGCATAAAAATATTTTTCCTGGGAGTGATTTATATAAAGTTTCTACCATTGTCTATGTGTCAGTACCTAACCATGATTTCAGCTTGTTATCAACACACAGATAAGCAAAGCTCATGCATAGACCATATTTATCAAATTATTTCCTATCATAGTCTCATTGAAATGCAAAATGCTTAGGGTTTAGAAAAACATAAATCAGTTATTTTAATCTGGAGCTTGCAGGCAGAATGTCAAATGAAATTTTAAGTCTTATTTTATCTGCATTTGAAATTCATAGCTGAGAAATATGAGCTTATCAAGGAGATTTTTGGTTTGTTGATTATTTAATGCACAGGCATAACAGAAATTTTCATATTTTGCTAGGAATAAGTACCTTCTATTGATTTCCTCATCTTAAGCTCATTTATAACAACTCTTAAGTCCTGACTTTGAGTCTAAGGTAGGAAAGAAGATGTGGGAAAAGAGAAGAGTAGTTCAGATTTGAAGTTTGAGTGTGAGGTGCTTTTGGGACTTCCAGGTGGAAATGCCCAGCAGGCACTTGAACCTGTGGATGTGGATAAGAAAAAAAACCTGGGCAAAAGTTGCAGATTTGTGTTGAAAGCATATTGGTGCTAGAAGCAGCTATGTAAATGGGAAGAGAAAAGCTGCTATGTGGAAGAGTAAAGACGAGGAAAGAAACCTTGAACACACCAATACTTACGGATTAGGTAGAAGAGAAGTCCATGAACAGAAGGTAAATAGATGACAAATGCAGGACATGGCATCAAAGCAGGCAAAGGAGAGGAAGTCCAAGGAAGAGAGATGTGCCCACAGTACCATCAGATGATGCCAGATATCAGATAAAGTAAGCATCTGAAAGTCTCTATTTATCTTAGAAATTAAGAGATGACCGTTGATGTGGACTGGTAGATGTCAACAGCAAGGCAGTGAGAAACCAGAGACAGTCTTTCACTTAGCTCAAACATGTAGAGAAAAAGAAGAAATTCCAAGAGACAAAATGAAGGGTGGAAGAACAGAAAACCCTAAGCTTATTCCCTTAAGGAGAGTCCAAGATAAGGGAGCAATGATATTCCAGGTTCTTACCTTGTGATCAAACAAAACATCTTCTGTGCAGGGAAACAATTTGGGTTTCCCTTGATGAAGCTTCTATAAATAATGCAGGAGGAGTCAGAATAAAGGAAGGCATACGAGACCAATCCACAGTCTCTTCCTAAGAAAGCAGTGTGGCCTTACTGGAAAAGGGGAAGTTCTGGCGGAAGCCTACTTCAGTAAGGCAAAGGAAGAAAGGCAGCTTGGAAGTATTCCACTGCGGTCCTCTTTGTCCATGCAGAGCAGCATCCTGATGTGGTGGTCCTGGGAGGCCCAAGAATAAGCAGAAACTCCACAAAATTAAAATTCATGAACAGGAGATCTCCTGACACAAGGCACTATTTTTTCACCAGTTTTTACTACCACCAACAAAAAACTAACTTTCACATATTTTTATATTTCTTTTTATTTTGAAACAGTTTTCAAATGAACTTAAATTCAAAATACTATCTTTCCCCCAAATCCTAAAAAAACACTTAAAATTAAAGTAGATACCCATTTTAAAATATACTCATGGTACAGGTCATTTGCCTACCTATAATCATATCTGATAATATGTTGTAAATAAAAATCACTGACAAAAATATTTTTTCTTTTGAATAGTTTAAATATGTTCCCCAAATTATAATTTTACAGCATTTTATTATAAGTCCTTGGTTTCTTGAATTACTGATAGATGTCTTCTAACATAGCAATTTCTCCAGATACCTCACTCCATTTTTGAATCCCCAAATTACAGTATGGTTCTTTAGAGTAATTGTAGTCCAATACTCATAAAATCCTAATCCAACTGAAATATAAGCCAATAAGATCATACATGTAATGTGTCTGCCACATAAATACTTGTTTTGGCTTTTGTTTTTTAATGGAGAAGGAGCTGTTTTCTTCCTCATAAGTAGTATACATTTAGAATAATTTTTATAGTTATAAGGCTCTGCAAGAAATGTTCTTTTTAAAAGACAATCACTAAAAAGGTGTTTCACACTGGCAAAGATATAACAGGTTATGATGTGCTGATCTCTTGCTTGTGAGGGCAGTTTGAAAACAGGAGGCCCCAATAAGTGGAAGGCTTACACCTCCTAACTGAAGCTGGCTTTCCCCATGTGAACTGATCCTCATCCCAAAGATACTGTGTTCCTGCTGGTTAGACCAATTTCATGGATTTTTCTGTGCTTGAAATGACCCAGAGCTCTAAATGTAACTGTGAAGACAATATGTCTGTAGCACAGTAAAGACGTTCATTCTAGTATTTTCGCATGGCAAGGGGAAAGGGCAATGGGATAAGATTTTATTTAATTTTCATTTAAGTGAATTATTCAGTAACATTAAATACATTCATATCATTGTACCACCATCACCATTATGCATCTCTAGGATGTTTTCATATTCCCAAACTGAAACTCTGTACCCATTAAACGAAACTTCCTCTACTCCCCTATGAATTTGACTACTCTAAGGATTGCCTCTAAGTAGAATCAAACAATATTTGTCTTTCTGTGAATGACTTGTTTCACTTAGCATAATGTCCTCAAGATTCATCCATCTTGTCACTTGTGTTAGAATTTACTTTTTAAGGCTGAATAATATCCAATTATATGTATATGGCATGCATAAGTTTTATTTTACTTTTTTTATTTTGGTATCATTAATCTACAATTACATGAGCAACATTATGGTTACAAGACTCCCCCCATTATCAAGTCCCCACCACATAACCCATTACAGTCACTGTCTATCAGCATAGTAAGATGCTATAGAATCACTACTTATCTTCTCTGTACTATATTGACTTCCCCGGGCCCCCTCACCCCTGGCTACATTATGTGTGCTAATCGTAATGCCCCTTTTTCCCCCTTATCCCTCCCTCCCCACCCATCCCTCCCTCCCCACCCATTCTCCTCAGTCCCTTTCCCTTTGGTAACTGTTAGTCCATTCTTGGGTTCTGTGAGTCTGCTGCTGTTTTGTTCCTTCAGTTTTTTTCTTTGCTCTTATACTCCACATATGAGTGAAATCATTTGATACTTCTCTTTCTCCACCTGACTTATTTCACTGAGCATAATACCCTCTAGCTCCATCCATGTTGTTGCAAATGGTAGGATTTGTTTTCTTCTTATGGCTGAATAATATTCCATTGTGTATATGTACCACATCTTCTTTATCCATTCATTTACTGAAGGACACTTAGGTTGCTTCCATTTCTTGGCTATTGTAAATAGTGGTATGATAAACATAGGGATGCATATGTCTTTCTCAAACTGGGATCCTGCATTCTTAGGGTAAATTCCTAGGAGTGGAATTCCTGGATGAAATGGTATTTCTATTTTGAATTTTTTGAGGAACCTCCATACTGCCTTCCACAATAGTTGAACTAATTTACATTCCCACCAGCAGTGTAGGAGGGTTCAGTTTTCTCCACATCCTCGCCAACATTTGTTGTTGTTTGTCTTTTGGATGGTGGCCATCCTAACTGGTGTGAGGTGATATCTCATTGTGGTTTTAATTTGCATTCCTCTGATGATTAGCCATGTGGAGCATCTTTTCGTGTGCCTGTTGGCCATCTGAATTTCTTCTTTGGAGAAGTGTCTGTTCAGCTCCTCTGCCCATTTTTTAATTGGCTTATTTGCTTTTTGTTTGTAGAGGTTCATGACCTCTTTATATATTTTGGATGTCAACCCTTTATCTGATATGTCATTTATGAATATATTCTCCAATACTGTAGGATGCCTTTTTGTTCTATTGATGGTGTCCTTTGCTGTACAGAAGCTTTTCAGCTTGATATAGTCCCACTTGTTCATTTTTGCTTTTGTTTCCCTTGCCTGGGGAGATATGTTCATGAAGAAGTTACTCATGTTTATGTCCAAGAGAGTTTTGCCTATGGTTTTTTTCTGAGATTTTTATGGTTTCATGACTTACATTCAGGTCTTTGATCCATTTCAAATTTACTTTTGTGTATGGGGTTAAACAATGATCCAGTTTCATTCTTTTACATGTAGCTGTCCAGTTTTGCCAACATCAGCTGTTGAAGAGGCTGTCATTTCCCCATTGCATATCGGCTCCTTTATTGTATATTAATTAAACATATATGTTTCGGTTAATATCTGGACTCTCTATTCTGACCAACTGGTCTGTGGGTCTGTTCTTCTGCCAGTACCAAATTGTCTTGATTATTGTGGCTTTGTAGTAGAGCTTGAAGTTGGGAAGCAAGATCCCCCCTGCTTTATTCTTCCTTCTCAGGATTGCTTTGGCTATTCAGCATCTTTTGTGGTTCCATATGAATTTTAGAACTAGTTGTTCTAGTTCATTGAAGAATGCTGTTGGTATTTGATAGGGATTGCATTGAATCTGTAGATTGCTTTAGGCAGGATGGCCATTTTGACAATATTAATTCTTCCAACTGAAGAGCATAGGATGAATTTCCATTTGTTAGTGTCCTCTATCTCTTAAGAGTGTCTTGTAGTTTTGGGGGTATAGGTCTTTGACTTCCTTGGTTAGGTTTATTCCTAAGCATTTTATTCTTGTTGATGCAATTTGGAATGGAATTGTTTTCCTGATTTCTCTTTCTGCTAGTTCACCGTTAGTGTATAGAAATGCAACAGATTTCTGTGTATTAATTTTGTATCCTGCAACTTTGATGAATTCAGATATTAGATCTAGTAGTTTTGGAGTGGATTCTTTAGGGTTTTTTATGTACAATATCATGTCATCTGCAAACAGGGACAGTTTAACTTCTTCCTTGCCAATCTGGATGCCTTTTATTTCTTTGTGCTGTCTGTTGTGATGGCTAGGACCTCCAGTACTATGTTGAATAGAAGTGGAGAGAGTGGGCATCCTTGTCTTGTTCCCGATCTTAAAGGAAAAGCTTCCAGTTTCTGGCTGTTAAGTATGATGTTGGCTGTGGGTTTGTCACATATGGCCTTATTATGTTGAGGTACTTGCCCTCTATACCCATTTTGTTGAGAGTTTTTATCATGAGTGGATGTTGAATTTTGTCAAATGCATTTCTGCATCTATGGAGACAATCAGGTGGTTTTTGTCCTTCTTTTTGTTGATGTGGTGTATGATGTTGACAGATTTTCAAATGTTGTACCATCCTTGCATCCCTGAGATGAATTCCACTTGATCATGTTGTATGATCCTCTTGATATATTTTTGAATTCAGTTTGCTAATATTTTGTTCAGTATTTTTGCATCTATGTTCATCAGGGATATTGGTCTGTAATTTTCTTTTTTTGTGGGGTTTTTGCCTGGTTTTGGTATTAGAGTGATGCTCGCTTCATAGAATGAGTTTGGAAGTAGTCCCTTGTCTTCTATTTTTTGGAAAACTTTAAAGAGGATGGGTATTATGTCTTCTCTATATGTCTGATAAAATTCAGGAGTGAATCATCTGGCCCGGGAGTTTTGTTCTTGGGTAGTGTTTTGATTACCAATTCAATTTCGTTGCTGGTAATTGGTCTGTTTAGATTTTCTGTTTCTTCCTTGGTCAGTCTTGGAAGGTTGTATTTTTCTAGAAAGTTGTCCATTTCTTCTAGGTTATCCAACTTGTTAGCATATAGATTTTCATAGTATTCTCTAATAATTCTTTGGATTTCTGTGGTGTCCGTTGTGATTTTTTCCTTTCTTATTTCTGATTCTGTTTATGTGTGTAGATTCTCTTTTTCACTTAAGTCTGGCTAGAGGTTTATCCATTCTGTTTATTTTCTCAAAGAACCAGCTCTTGGTTTCATTGATTTTTTTCTACTGTTTCATTCTTCTCAATTTTATTTATTTCTTCTCTGATCTTTATTATGTCCCTCCTTCTGCTGACTTTGGGCCTCATTTGTTCTTCTTTATCCAGTTTCAATAATTGTGACTTTAGATTATTCATTTGGGATTATTCTTCCTTCTTTAAATAGGCCTGGATTGCTATATACTTTCCTCTTAGAACTGCTTTGACTGCGTCCCACAGAAGTTGGGGCATTGTGCTGTTGTTGTCATTTGTCTCTATATATTGCTTTATCTCTGTTTTAATTTGGTTTTTGATCCACTTATTATTTAGGAGCATGTTACTAAGCCTCCATGTGTTTGTGAGCCTTTTTGTTTTCTTTGTACAATTTATTTCTAGTTTTATACCTTTGTGATCTGAGAAGTTGGTTGGTAGAATTTCAATCTTTTTGAATTTACTGTGGCTCTTTATGTGGCCTAGTATGTGGTCTATTCTGGAAAATGTTCCATATACACTTGAGAAGAATGTGTATCCTGCTGCTTTTGGGTGTAGACTTCTGTAGATGTCTGTTAGGTTCATCTGTTCTAATACGTTGTTCAGTGCCTCTGTGTCCTTACTTATTTTCTGGCTGGTTGATCTGTCCTTTGGAGTGACTAGTGTGTTTAAGTCTCCTAAAATGAATGCATTGCATTCTATTTCCTACTTTAATTCTGTTAGTATTTGCTTCACGTATGTAGGTGCTCCTGTGTTCAGTGCATAGATATTTATAATGGTTATATCCTCTTGTTGGACTGACCCCTTTATCATTATGTAATGTCCTTCTTTATCTCTTGTTAGTTTCTTTGTTTTGAATTCTATTTTGTCTGATACAAGTATTGCAACACCTGCTTTTTTCTCTTTGTTGTTTGCATGAAATATCTTTTTCCATCCCTTCACTTTTAGTCTGTGTATGTCTTTGGGTTTGAGGTGGGTCTTTTGTAAGTAGCATATAGATGGGTCTTGCTTTTTTATCCATTCTATTGCTCTGTGTCTTTTGATTGGTGCATTCAGTCCATTTACATTTAGGGTGATTATTGATAGATATGTACTTATTGCCATTGCAGGCTTTGGATTCGTGGTTACCAAGGGTTCAAGGGTAGCTTCTTTACTCTCTAACCATCTAACTTTAATTCACGTATTATGCTATTATAAACACAGTCTGATGAATCTTTATTTCTCTCCCTTCTTATTCTTCCTCCTCCACTTTTTATATGTTAGGTGTTTTATTCTCTACTCTTTTGTGTTTCGTTTGACTGCTTTTGTGGATAGCTGATTTTATTTTTTGCCTTTAGTTAGTATTTGGTTGGTCTGCTTTCTTTGCTGTGATTTTATTTTCTCTGGTGACATCTATTTAGCCCTAGGATTACTTCCATCTAGAGGAGTCTCTTTAAAATACCCTGTCAAGGTGGTTTGTGGTAGGTAAATTCCCTCAACTTTTGCTTACTTGGAAATTGTTTAATCCCTCCTTCAAATTTAAATGATAATATTGTTGGATACAGTATTCTTGGCTCAAGGCCCTTCTGTTTAATTGCATTAAATATATCATGCTATTCTCTTCTGGCCTGTAAGATTTCTGTTGAGAAGTCTGATGATAGCCTGATGGGTTTTCCTTTGTAGGTGATCTTTTTTCTCTCTCTGGGTGCCTCTAATACCCTGTCCATGTCTTTGATCTTTGCCATTTTAATTATTATATGTCTTGGTGGTGTCCTCCTTGGGTCCCTTGTGTTGGGAGATCTGTGGGATTCCATGGTCTGAGAGACTATTTCCTTCCCCAGCTTAGGGAAGTTTTCTGCAATTATTTCTTCAAAGACACTTTCTATCCCTTTTTCTCTCTCTTCTTCTTCTGGTATCCCTATTATGTGAATATTGTTCCATTTGGATTGGTCACACAGTTCTCTTAATATTCTTTCATTCCTAGAGATCCTTTTATCTCTCTCTGCCTCAGCTGCTCTGTATTCCTGTTCTCTGATTTCTATTCCATTAACAGTCTCTTGCACCTCATGCTGTCTGCTCTTAAGTCCTTCTATTGATTGTTTCATTTCTGTTATCTCCCTCCAGACTTCATCCCTTAGTTCTTGCATATTTCTCTGCAGATCCATCAGCATGGTTATGACTTTTATTTTGAATTATTTTTCAGGAAGACTGATTATATCTATCGTACCAGATCCTCTCTCTGGCATTGTTTTAGTTATTTTTGACTGTACCATGTTCTTCTGCCTTTTCATGGTGATAGAAGTGATCGTCAACAAGTTGCGCATGTGTCAGCTGCGAGAACAAAGTCCCTTCCTGCTTGCTGGTCGTCTTGCCCTTCTCTGCTGCCTGTGCCAGTTACCGCACACAGGGAGCAGTCTCTGGGTTAATTCCCTGAGCTGCTGTGGGCGGGGCGGCCCTCAGGATAGCCTATGGCACTGCTGGGTGTCGCAGGCACTCCAGGTGTGTTCTCCTGTGAGAACGGCACCCCAATGTGCCTTCTGGACTTTGAACCAGCTTCCTCTGCCTGTGCGAGGCAGCTGTGCACTGGTGGCAGCCTCTGTGTCTGTCCCGATTAGCTGCACGCTGGGAGAAGACTCTGTGTGGTTGCTGGGGCAGGGCTGCTCCCTGGCTGGTCTGCAGCAATGGCGGGTCAGCGGTTTGCTTGCAGCACCAGAAGGGGGGAATTAATGGCAGGCTGCTTATTGCCGTGAGGTCTTCAAAGCTGCATTGCCACCCAGGGGGTTAGGGCACCTGAAATTCCTTAAGATTCCCACCCTGCTGGGCTGAGTGTTCTGGGACGATTTTGTCCACTTGTTAAACCCTGTCCCTTTAAGACTTTTAAAGCACCCGCTTTTCTTTTGTCCCAGGGGAGCCTGCTGTGGGGACCCACTTGCAACCTCCATTTCAGATTTTACTTTTCCGTTTCCCTAATATCCAGTATACCATGCAATGTGTGTCTGTGGTCCTGGTGCAGATTACTAGGGGTGGTTATTTAGCAATCCTGTGCTTCTACTCCCTCCCCACTCTGATTCTTCCTGCCGGTGAGCTGGGGTGAGGGGAGTGCTCAGGTCCCGCCGGGTCATGGCTTTGTATCTTTCCCTTTTCGTGAGATGCTGAGTTCTCGCAGATGTATATGTAGCCTGGCTATTGTACTGTATCTTCTGGTCTCTCTTTTAGGAATAGTTTTATTTGCTGTATTTTCAAAAATATATATGATTTTGGGATGAGATTTCTGTCGCCCTACTCACACCACCATCTTGAGCTCCTCCCCTATGGATAAATTTTTAATATGCACCTTGTAACCTATGCTATATGGACATTGTCTAAAACATTTATTAAAAACTGAAAATTGAATTGTTGATTTATACAAAACAATTTGAAGGTATGGAGTCTTAGAAATACAGACTAAGTTAGTTTCTGACAAATAAAATTTGTAATTTCTCTAGCATGGATCAATTATAATTGAGAAGTAATGATAATTAGCTTAAATTGTATAAATATATAATTTTTCAGATAATTTTAATTTTAAAATGTTATAATAGTTTTGAAATGAAAAAGAGAGGTGACAGTTGCATGACATTGTGAATGCACTTAGTGCCACTAAATGGTTCACTTTTAACTGGTTAATTACATGTTAATTTTACCTTGATGAAGAAAAATACTGTAATAAAATTTTCTTTAACTTCATACTATGATTTTATTTTTACACAAATGTCACATTTATTGGTAAACAATGTTGGTTTATTTGTTTTATAGTTAAAAGAATTGATTTAATATTACAGTTAATTATTGTCCATAAAAGCAAAGAGGCAGAAAACAAGCTTTGTGGAAATACTTTTTGCTCAGAGTATTTCCCAGAGTGTGCCCATCAGCAGAATGCACCTCACTGGCCAATTTTTTATAGAAGCCTACCCACTGCCTAAAAATGTTTCCCAATTTTTGTGCTATAAAGCCTCAGGTATTCCCTGCTAAACTGAAAGTTTCCCCATTTTTGTATTATACAGCCTCAGGTCTTCCCTGCTAAACTGAAAGTTCTTTGAGGGAAGGATCGTGCTCTCTTTCTCTTTGTATTTATCAGTCATATAGTATATAGCATGGTTATGTTGAAACTCATTGATTTGAATTCATTAAAATTAATTTTTCTTGGCACTGGGCTTTACAAACCATTGTTTCATTGTAATTTTTTTCTTAAATGCTGCATCCATTTGGAAGAAAGTAAGTGGACGTGAAAACCTAAAACTGAACCTGACTACATCACGAGGTCCTAAAAAACTTGACAGATATTCTCAAGTTGGACAGATATCTCTGTTTTTATTCATTATCTTTAAGAAGCATGAATCTCTTATTGCTCTACTTTGAAATAAGTTTGCTAGCTATTTTTTTCTTTTCATTTTAAAACAAATGTTTTCTTGACTTCTCTCACATGTCTCCTTGGTTTACTCATTATAATCAAAGCAATTCAATTTTCTAACAAATACCTAAGGTATGTAAAGTATGTGCAATATCCTGTTAATGAGAGTCACTGTCCTTGAAAGACTGATATGTTCAATATAGACCAGCCATACACACATGAACTCATTTAAGGACAATGGTGAACCTACCCAATGTGAAATTATAGACAATAGAATAAATTGGTCATAATCTATAAAATAGTTTCTTCCATGCTGTTTATCACATTATTTCCCATGAAACAAAACATCAAGCGGAACGAATCAATATATGGTATGAAAAATTGAGCCATGGGAAGTGGCTAGATTTAAAGATCTATGGATAAAGAGATGCAAAACAAGGTATGCTGGAAATAGGAAAAGACAGAGGAAGTCAGGGCCATGGGACCCAAGGAAGGAGACTCTTATTTGGAATATGGGCAAAGATAACCTGGGTCTCCAGAAAATGTTTACAAAACCCTGAAGAATAAATAAATGACAAGATGTACACAATGGAGTTGCAAATTTTCTCACATTCTCAGGTTTGAAAAGAAAATAATAACCTCTTCATTTCTCTGTAACAATCAGATCATTTTCATGTTATACACCTACAAGGTAGGAAGAAAAAGAAAAAATTTAGTCCCATAGAAAAACTAAATTGCCTTTTTCCTAAATGCTTTTTGTAGTTTTGGAGTGTGCAGTGTATTTGACATTGTTAGAGTCTGTGGGAAGGGTTTGCCTCTGGAACTTCTCTGGCCTCTGTTGTTAAGTGGCTGGCCTGATCTGTGCCTTGGTGGCAATGGAAGAACTGGAGCATTTGAGCAGGTATCCAGGTATCTGCTGTGGAAGTGCGAGCTGCTGGAACTCAGGGTCTGCACGCCTTGGACTTGGTCAGGACACTGCCATCTTCCTGCTGCCTCAGACCTCCTGTACACCTTTCTGAGGAACTTGACTGACTACACAGTTACAGAGACTTGACTTCTGAGCTTCCTGGTGCAGCCCCAGCCTAACTCACAGCTAACTTCCTCCTGTCCTGAGGGCCCATGGGCACTTGTAGATCCTGTCCACCACACACAGGCAGCAGATGTTGGAGGAAGCCAAACTCAGGTCTTTCTGCTTAATCACCCTCTGCCACCATGTTTATCTGCTATGTTGGGCTCAGATTGATATGAGAGCCTTTTGAGACATCTCATCCCATGTCACACACCTTTTCCCATTAGAACTTCAGCCTGGAAAGGTGCGATCTAGACATAACTGTGTCTCTGGCTTCCTTTCTTTTCCCAACAACACTCTGGGTCCCAAAGGGTAAGATTTTCCTTCTTCCTCTTTTCTTCTGACTAGAAACTTTTTTTCACAAAACTGTGATCAGTCTTGTTAGGCTGGCTTTTAGAAATTTTAAAGGGAGAAATTAAGGCATTTTGAAAATCCTCTCAAAGTCAGGCTTTCAAGACTCTTTTCTGTCTGCACGTTGCCCGGGAAATAGCTTTCTTTTTCTTTGTCTTGTGCTGCAACTCTCCTGATGTCCTCTATGTTCCCCAGCCTGTCAAAGGGAACAGCTATTCACAAGAAAATACTAAAACATAGGCAGATTACAATTCTCCAAATATCATATCCATTATACTATCTTATATAACATTATTCTTTCTCTAACAGCAAAATATCTAGATTATGCTTCCGTGCTCCATGAAATTTTCCTTAAGAAAAAATTGGTTTGTTTAAGTTCTGAAAATTTATTTCTGCCCTTTATTTTTTTTTCTTAAGACTTTATATTTGTAGAGCAGTCTTAGGTTTATAAAAAAATTAAGAGGTGCAGAGATTTCCCATATACCTCATCCCCTCACATGCGTAGCCCCCCTATTATCAATATCACTCACCAGAATCATACATTTTTTTTTACCAAGGATAAACCTACATTGACACATCATGATCAGCCAAAGGTTCACTCTTGGCAAAGTTCATTCTCTGGTTTTAGACAAGTGTCCAGTGGCACACATTATCATTACAATATCACAGTATTTTAGCTGCCCTAAAATGCCCTCTTTTTATTTTTGCCATGTTTATATTTTTCCTTTCTAGATAAATGTTACAGTCCCTAGTTTTCTGATGTTCTAGAAACACTATGTTTACCTTTAAGTTGTTCATATTAATTTCTGCATCTTAAAGGTAAAACCTACTTTAGTTAGTGAAAGTTTCAAACCCAATGTACTAGCAATGAAATGCCCCTTTGAGCTCCACTGTGTTTATTTATGTTCTTTATGACCCTCCAGTTCACAATGGTGATTTTAATCTAAATATTTACCTTTCAAAAGGCTGGTTCCACCATTTACAATTCATACCCTACCTCTTCAGAGAATACTTCTTGGTGTTATCTGCAAACTTAAAGAGGATGCCTTTTATTTTCCCAATGGTGCTTGATTATATTTACCTATTGAGTTTTTGAGTGTGAGACAATCTCCATGAATGTTTATAGTAAGGTGTTTCATTTCTTCTGAATTCCTTTTAGTAGAGTTGGTAGTTCTAGTTGTTCTTAAACACTTGAACTATAGATACATTTTTTGCAAAGGAAAAAATTTAAATTTGAGGTTGCACACTGCAAGCTTCAGAGTAAGTGAACCGAGAATTCAACTGTGTGATTTAATCATTTAAAAATGATTTGGCAGACACTGTTTTGACCACAAGTACCAGTCATATCAGTGGGAAAGGATGTCTGAATTAGAAGGTACAGACATAAACTCATTTTAATTTCTGTACATCTTTTTTGATTGTTTTATCAGATTACCATGTATAGCAACTTGCCATTCTGTGGCTACTCACTTCTAAGATTGTAAATGTTGAGAAATGCCAGACTATCACTTTGGGCTCCAAAGTGTGATTGTTTTGTATGCATGTGGTTTCATACCCAAGTGAGTCATTCTGCCAAGAACCTTGAGAATATCAGTCTAGTCTAGACATTTCAATCCTAACGATTGATAAACCAGCCTTGGCATAAAGTTATATATCATTAGAAAGAGGATGTAGGTATAATATTGTTCTGTGCAAATACAAATATATACTTAAATCCACAAAATCTTGACTAGTCATTTCCTCTGCTAAACCTTCCCACTAATGCAAATTTTTATTATCACTTGTATCAACAACTGTTCATCAGGAAACTTCATGTCTTTACTTTCTGCCTGTCCTATTTGTATTTCCAGCATGTACTCTGATGCCTGCCTAAGTAGCTTCAGTAAAAATATGCTGAGTGAATACTGACTTCAAGGGACTTACAGGAAAGTCATTGTAAAATACGCACTTCTGATACTTCTGTCCAACTCTTTTTCTTTTCCTCTTTCTTTTTCCTAAGTATTTCTTAATGGCTTCTAGGAATTTGTCACTGATTTTTACAATATTCTCCTATTGTATCAGCCAGCAGATATGACTATAGCTATGAATGATCGTACAAATGTGACTTTTATCAGATTTTTTTGTTTTATAGTGAAATCAAGATTAATTGCAAGACATTATTTAACTTTGGGGGAGTATCTTTGAAAATATCAGTTTAGCTTGAATAAATCTGCTAGTGATGACTATAACAAGATTAAAGTTTCAAAAACTGCATGTTAGTATTCCCCATGCCATTCCTTTAGGCCCCAATCTTTAAAAGGTTTTAAAATCAGATGGCAAATACATTATTAATCCCATACACTTCTCATGAAATATTTTGATGAGCACTTGTCTTTAAATCAATCACAGTAGATAGAACAATGGCACCCCAAAGATGTTCATGTCCTAATTCCTGGAACCTGTGACTCTGTTACGTTACGTGGCAGAAGGAAATTAAAGTTGCAGATGTAATTAGGGTCACTTTTCAGCTGACTTTGAATAGGGAAATTATTTTGGATTATTTATGTGGGCCAAATCTAATTACAGTCCTTAGAGAATCTTTCCTGCCTGTGGTCTTTAATGATGGAGGATGGGGGCCAAGAGGTATTGTGTGCAGCCTCTCTGAAAGCAAGAAAGACAAGGAGAGAGATCCTTCACTAGAGCTTCCTGAGGGCAATGCATCCCTGTTGATCCCTTGATTTTTAGCCCAGTGAAACTGTAAGATAATAAATTTGTATTGTTTAAGCCATTGAGGTTATGGTAATTTGACACAGCAGCAATAGAAAACTAGCACCACCACTCTCCTCCCAAATCAAAGCTGAACAATAGAAGTTTATGATGATACAATTCTCGCAGGCCACATTCTCTGGAGCCAAGAAAGGAGAAAACTCCCCCTGAATTCTCTTTCATTTTGAGACACTTCTGCTTAGTTGTTAGTCTCAGTCTGGGCTTTCACTGACAAAGTTTTCTGAAGTTACTGAGAAAACTGTTAGGGTGAGACATGCTTTGGCACACGAAAGAAAAGTAGGAGACCCTTTGATTCTCTGTAAGTCATATAGGGAAAGACAATCTTCTTGAAAGAGTTTACCGTCTCTGGCCCGGTTCCTGTTCTCAACATCTATCAGTTCAGATTTGCCCCCTTACTGGTAAGACTCATCTGAGGCCTGTCTAGAAGCCAGGGTGAGCTGTGTCTGGGGAAGTCTGTCCCTGACAGATATCTGAGCATGGCTTTGTTTAGAAGCAACAGTTTTAAATTACACATTTTTCTTTCTGATCTCTCTGGTCTTTCTTGGTCAACATTCCAGTCTAGTCTCAGCTGTAGAGAATCAGAAAAGGGCCTATCTGGCCATTTGGACAGAAAGCCAAAGGAAGAAGAGCATCCAAAACCAGTTGTAGCTGTGATGGTCCTCAGCTGAGAACAGCTGTGACCACTGATGTACAATTTCACGGTCAAAGAGGCCAGAATGGGAGAAGATGAAGAATCTGTTTTTTAGCATATATAAATTCATCCTTAGGAGTTGGCGGGATATTTGGAAGTGGGGTATCAGGGTTGGGAGGCTAATTTCCTACATTCAGTCAATAGAGGTTTAAGCAATTCTAATTCAGTATTTTAGGAAAATCTAAATTTATTTCCTTGTCCACAATCTAGCGAAGTATAGATATTGGTTATAGTGTTGGAGACACACCAGGATTATTATGCCTAGTGTAATGTGCATCCTTATTACAAACCCTAGAATGGGACTAAATTATATCTGGGATGTGGTACTGATATGGACAGAGGTCATCAAATGGATGTGGATTCTCAAATATCACTTCTGTTCTGAAGGAACCAGTGAATGGTGATGAGACTGAAATTAAAGAGAGCAAACCAACAAGCTGATTTCATACCCTGATCTGGTATAGAGAGAGCTTAGAAAGATTGTAAGGAAGAAAAAAATTAGGGCAGTTTTACTAAAGCTTGCTGACCAAGTTAATTACTTAAAACCATCAGGTAGATTCTAGTTAACAGGAAGAGATCTCTAAGTCCCCTACCTTGTACAGTAAATTTTTTGAAAGATTAAATATTCCTTTAGAGACTGAGGAGAGAGTACTATGACCTGTGGTCTGAATCTAGACCTGATGACATCCCTATAAGCCCAAAGCTGGCATGCTTCCTGTTAGAGAAACCACATCTAGAAATCATTCCCTTCCTTCCCAACCCCTTGGCTTCGAGCTGGTCACAGCTGTCTTTGTCTCTCTCCTGGGTGAGGTAGTGAGAGTGATAACCCTGGCTCCCCTCTCTCCTTCTCAGCAGATTATGTACTCCCCTCAGGCTCTTTTCCTAAAATGCAGATCTGACCTTGTCTTTCTCCTGCTCAAAATCCTTCAGTTAGCTCCTAATCCATAAATAATAACACTTAACCTCTTATGGCTAAAGTTTAAACTCCTCTAATAAGTGGCTCCTACCTTGCTTTCTAGCATTATCTCCTCCAAGTAAGCACCCCCCCTCAACTTCACCCCCAGTACATCTAATCTAACTGAAGTATCCAAACATTTTTTGCATCCTGTTGCTTCTGTATACAGTAGAAAGAGCTTGATATTTTGAATGGAACATTCAACTTTTTAGTTCTTTATTCACTGATTTTGACTTGGGGCAAGTCACTTTCCCTTTCTTTTCCTTGATATCATCTTCTGTAAAATAAGAAACTAAGATGCATGCTTACCTCACAGGGCAGCTGCCAAGGTCAAATGAGAATGATGGTGAAAGCACATTTTAAGTTGTAAATTAGGATGTGGGTGAAAGTCATTATTAATATGGCCATTCCCCTCCGGCATTAGATATAGAGCTACTGTAGGGATTACTCTGACTCCATTTTGATATCTTCAAAATTTCACAATAATAGGCCTTCCACAAATATGTGCTGAATTGAATTGAAACACTCCTGTGGGTAAAACTGCAATATTTCCAGAATCTCTTACCTGGCTTTAGTGCATCTCCATATCAACATGTGTTTCCAAGGGGTGGAGAGAAGTAGTCCATATCCATATCAGTGGGTAATTACATGGGCGAGCAAGGACTTATCTGGACTGGAGAGGCTGGGGGAGTATTCACTCTCTTCTGCTATAGCAGGAGAGAGAGAGAGGTGTGGGACAACCGCTTGTAAGCAGTAAACAGGTTTTAAACTTTATTTCTCTCTTTGACTGACTTCATTTTCAAAGGCATTTTGCCCTGGGATTTCCCCTCCCCAGAGTAACAACTCCATAATGTAGGCTCTAATATGTACAATATGTATCCTTAAAAGTTTGCCCAATATAGCATAGTAGAATTCTTACACTCTTCCAAGTCAGTCAGAAAGTCAAAAGCCTACAGATGAAAAAATCTATTTTATTAATACACATTCTGTTTTCAAAGTTTAATTAGGTTAAAGAAATTAACATTGTGATGGTTAAGCTTTATTATTACTACTTTTCTGATATTATGGCTGATAATATTTATAAGAATGTAGGAGCTACATGATAGGTAGAATATATAAAGATGAATGACTGCTTTGTAGAAATTTGCATGCCTTTTAGCATTCATGAGGTCCATAATGCATGAAGTTTTTAAGCCAAATGGGCAAAATAAAGAGAAATGGCAAGGAGGAAAAGAAATAAGCTTCCTCTGTTTATTCTTAAGTACATAACTGCATTTTGCATTATGGATTCACTTGCTTTACAAGTGATGGTGTCTGAGAAGGAAATGAATTGGAGAACAACGATTTTGAAAACTAAAAGTTTTCTTATAGATTGACTCCAAACACCTTATTTTAGATGAAGAAACAGAGATATAAAGATGATATAGGAATGGCCTAGTGGTTTAAAATCTATTGTGAATGGTGGATTAACTTTCTGCTAAAGGAGTTGACAGTTATTTTTAAATATATCTTTCTTCTAGAAAAGCAGACACTGTTGCTTCTGTTTCTAAAATGGTGTCTCTATTTCTTAGGCAGTTTCTCCAGTGTGACAGGAAGTGTTTTTCCTAAAGCTATGAATAATAACCACCATGCTTTGTCAGGCACTGCAACTGCAATGCATGAACAATATCCTCCTGCCCTAGCAGAGTTAATGAGCCTCCCAAAACTCATAATTTACTATGAGGGAGTAGCTTAGAATTCAGGAAGATAAGATTCTTCTTTATTATAACAGTGCCCTTTTATTTTGCTAACCTAATGCCCCTAACATTTCCCACCATTATACTTCTTCCTTCCTTTTACACCCAAAGTCCTCAAACGAGTAGTATATGCTCACCACCTCCCTTCACCTCCCACCCCTTAATTTGTTTTTTGGCCACTTTCCATAAACCAATATTCTGAATATTAGGGACTTGCCTTCTAGATGAATTCAAATGTCTTAATCTTGATTCTTTGTCATGTTAAATAAATTTGACTGTTGCTCTTCTTGAAAGTTTCATCACTTTGCAATCCTAAAGAGCAAACTTCCCGACCACCCCTCCGATTACATTTCATCCTTCTGTCCATATTTTTGTGGGTATTCCTAAGGCTTGCTGGTTTGCTGGCTCTTCTCTCTTGACAAATTTGCCATGTTGATGGCCTCAGTGATCATGTCCATGTTGCTCATCCCTGAAACTTAGTCTCCAGTCCTTGTTGCTAATGAACATTGTAATCTTGTGATTCCAGCTGTTCTTTTCTGAAATCTCTAGTAACATACCTAAAAATAAACTCACCATCCCTCTGACTAAATTGTGCCCCTTTCTGATATACTACTTTTAAAAAATAAATTACCAATTTCTTATTATTTATACTTCAAGCATACAGTTATTTTTGCCCCTCCTTTTAAAACATTTGCAAAATTATGAAATTCTTTGATTATATATTCTCTTTTCTTAGTGAATGCCTTCATTTCTGTGCCTTCTGTCATGATCCAAATCCACTCATCCATCCGCCATTATCCTCTGGTTATTCCTCTTCCAGAATAACCTACTTATAAATGGTCTGTACAAGAAAGCCCCACTATCAGTGTTCCCTGGATTAAGTATATTGAGTATTCCTGAGTATAATAAGCAGTTGCACTTAGTAGACCTGCTAGTTCTCACCTGCCTTTAACCTGGCTTCACTCTAAGCACCATATACCCAACTTCTCTTTTACAAAGGGATGGGATCAGTACAGCAGAACCAACCTATCCTTAGTTCTTATTTGGGTAGGGAGCAACTCCATGAGGAATAAAGGAGGTGGAGAAAAACATCTATGACAATGATAGTTTACTTGATAATATCCTGATGCCAAGGTCACCTTCCCTTGTAAGAACTATTAATTCATAACCTCTGGTTATGAATTTCTAGATTCTTCCAAAGTGTTACTTCCCTTCACACAGTACAGTTTCCAACAACACAGCACTTGGCCGCTCTGCTTAGAGAGCTTAGCTTCCGTACCAAATGTTATGTGTCATTCTGTGGGCTTCATAGCAGTATTCTCTTTTAAAAGCCAAGTGAGGGTAACCATCTCAGGGAATAGGAGTCTATATGGTAAACCCTGAAGAATGTTAGTAATCTATTATTTTTCTCTATAATTTTTAAGTCCTGCTGTTTCATAAGTTTATTGGTTCTTCAACTTCTGTATTCATTCACTTGACAAAAATTTTTGAACTACTGCTACTGGATGTGAGGTACTTTGGCTCTGAGAATAAAATGTTAAATATGACAGACACAGACTGCTTTCACAGGGTGGAGAAAACAGATACTAAATAAGCAATCACAAAGAAGTTTGGGGAGTATCATGATAAGGGAAGTGCAGAGTTTGTGCAAGCATGTTGTATTAATATTACCATCTCAGTTCCACTACCTGTTGGCAGTGAGAGCATAATAAAGTTGCTTAACCATTCAAAGGCCCATTTCCTCATATGTAAAATTGTGGCCAATAATAATAGCGGCTCTACAGATTTGTTCACAGGATTAAATTTCTTAAAAAGCACTCTATACTTGGTGCATAGCACCCAATAAATGTTATTGGCAATATCAAAATAATATTAATTTGAGGTTACAGTACCATTTTACTCTGTTCATTTTCATTTCTACATCTTAAAATTCTTTTTTTCTTAATTTTCAGCAATGATATTTTTCACTTCTGACTCAATGCTTATAAAAATTCTAAATGTTTGCCCACTTATTAACTTCCTCAAGCATTCTTTTGTTTAACCAACATTTATTGGGTGCCCACTCTAAACCAGGGCCTGTGTGAGACATTGATAATAAAAAAGACTGAACACAACAAATAGGATCCTTGTCCTGAGGGAGCTTATAATCTCGTCAGAGAGACTCGTATGGAACGAATCATCCCGTGAGGCAGTACAGGATGACAAACTGTCTCAGATAATCGGAGTAAAGGCAAACAAAATTCAAGCTATGAAGTTAAAACAGTCTAGTGCCAATATCATGGAAATGTTATTTTTCCTCCTGCAGTCCCAGATCCTAAAATGGGCAGAGCAAAGATTAATCTTAAATCTTAAAAAAGGATCTTGCATTTCTAAAAACCTTTTTCCTTGCTCTATGAGGTAACTGACAAAATCTCTATTTATTGCAATTTAAAAATGGGCTGTATTATACCAATAATAGCTCAAATATGGTCAGATTCTTTAGAATGTTACTTACGCTAAATTCTCTGTTAGCATTAGGAATGCACGATTCTATTTCAGTCTAACAACATAATTCACTGCATATGTGTTTGTTTTATTGGTGAAGAAAAGTAGGCACATTAAAGAATACACTGATGCACTATTTGTGTCTAGACCTTAGTGCAAAGTACTTAAGGATGTAGGCATTGTAATCTATCTTAGTTGTGAGACCTGGGCTGATGACTTAAATCCTCAGTGCCTAATTTCTTCATTAGTAAAGTGGAGTTAATAGTATCTTGCTCACAGGGTTAGAACAGAATGTGGTACATATTGAGAACCCAATAATACTAGTGACTAAATGTTAGCTATGGGCTCTGGCTAAGTTAAAAAAAAAAACTAAACAATTTGAGGCCATTTAGGGTATGAGTTAGAGTGACCAGCTTTCCTGTTTTGCCAGAGACTGAGTTTACATGACACAGGACTTTCAGTGCTAATGGGACAGTCTCAGGCAAAAGGGACAGTTGGTTACACTATGTAGAAGTGTAGAAGAGAGAAGAAGAATTCACATATATATAAGATAGTATACAGACCTACTGGGATTGTGCCCCATTTATATGACACCATTGATCTGACATAGGAACAACTACTACTGCTTTCTACTAGCTAAATCACATGGACCAATGCTGTAAGTGGTGGTAAATCAAGGAGCATGATAAATCTAACTTGGGGTACCTAGCGTTCCTGAATTTCAGTTCTTGAATTTTGATTGGTCAACAGTACATTAGTGTTGACCAATATCCCACAGCAGAAAGCCAGAGAATAATGAATGGTTTCCTAAAGCCCACCTGAACTAGTTACCATGGAGATCTTCCTTTTAAGTCTTGTTAAATATGTAGCCTTCTAATTCTACTTCCAAAAATATGTAAACATATCATAATTTAGCACCTGTGTTTTAACAGGCGCTTATGTAACAATAGCTTTAAGAGAGGAGATTTGAAGGCAAGAGAAGGACCACTGGTATGAGCCTTAGGTCTGCGAGAAGGGCGGTAACATCATGACAAACGTAGAGTGAGGAACCGTGCTAAAATAATGCCAGCGTTGTGGTGTTCTTGCTTATTTTTTTCCTCATTATTTTTTCTTATTCCTCCCATGGAAGGTCTACCTATTATCTGAATGTCCTGCTCATCTTGTAAACCTTGAACCTTTTAACATGCTGTCTAGCAAATGTCAGGTGTCCCCCCAAAATTGTTGAATTGAATATTCATTAAGGCTGAACAGATTTAATTTTCTTATATTATATTTTTTTCCTACCTTCAGATCAGTATCTACTGAAAATTTACAGATCTATTTAAAAAGTCTTGGAAAGTTCCAGAGTTAATTGTCACACAGGTGAATTTTCAGGTTGACATTTATTCGGTCTGCTGACATCATTGGGCACCCTTTACAAATCTAGCTTTGAGACATGACATTACCAGTTTCCTGAGTTCATGCTTCACAATGGACACAGTTATTGCCAATTCTTGTAATGTTGATATGGAACAGGGAGCTACTGTATTTAGTAACTGTTCCAGTAAATCATTCTCCAGCTGTCGGGGAGTCACAATCCATAGTCTTGAGTAGATATATCTGTCATCAGTTTTATTAGTTCAGGTTCTGTGAGTCATCTGTTGGTTTTGGGTATAGTAACTAGTGCTGGCAAATGGTTTTCTTAAAATGTATTTTTTTAGAAGACACACAGTAACCAATTCATTTTCTACAAATTCAGAATTCACAATTTTGTATTTTAACTGTACGAGTATTACCTTACTTTCATTGTCTGGAGCAATGACTCTCAAATTAGTACTTCCAAAGGGATGTTAAAGAAAAGTTAGCCAGAACCTGGGCCGTTTAGCCTTGAGTCAAGACCAGCTTGCACTGGGATAAGGCACAGACAAGCTTCATGTGGTCAATCGGGGGTACAGAGATACTAATTTTCTAGTTTGTCCTATATTTTCCAGAATTGTGGAGTGGGCAGAAGAGAGAGAGAGAACTGTGTTTGTAATTGTTTAAAAGATCTTGGGGGGAGGGGCTTTGTAGTGCTTGCTGATTTCTGTGGTATAAATACACCCACCTTGGCTAATTTCAAGTTATCAACATGACATAACTAACATGGAGTTGGGAAGAGATGCACAGTCTTTTCTTACAAGTTGGTCCAAACCAGTTCCAGAGCACCTCCAGAAGAGGAAACACAGATTTGTGAAGATGTAAGCACTTCAGTAATGAAGATGGTGTTCTTGGCAGTAGGGTACTGATCTGAAGGGAGAAAAAATATTGGCCACTGTTTCCAAAATATGTTCTGTTGAGACCCAAATATTCCAAGAAGAACACTTGGTAGCCACAGTGGGCAGTCACAGCCTTAATTCAGCCAAAACAGCTCCATTTTCCTGTCTTATACTTTGTCTAAAGATGTTCTGAAAACCACTGGTTTTTGTTATTGTTTTGTTTTAAGTCCTTTCCTAGAATTAATTAATTTATTATTATTTCTTTTAGCCAGTCAAATTTAGCAGTGGGGGGTTGTATACCAACTTTAGTGACATTAACGTTAATAAGTTCTGATAACCCACTACCATCGGACCAGCCCCTTTCCTAGAATTTAGTGCTCACTGTGCAATTTTTAAAATAATATTTACAGTGGAGACTTTAAACAGGGAAAAATACTCCTTGAAGATACAGTTATATTCTTTCTGTACATTATTTATTACTGAGGATTTGAAAAACTGTCAAGCAATAACACATTTTCTGGTTCTACAAAGTTGGAAACAAAGCAGTGATCTGTTGTGATGAACGCAAGGTGAAGCCATTCTACAGTCCTTGTCTGGGTGATCTTGGCTTCTTTAGTACATCCATTATGCAAAATGCAATTAGCTATCCGCTATACGCTAATGGCGCCTACTGTATATCTCTGGCATATCCCTATTTTCTTAGCTTTCAGAATCGTTCTTCAGTTGCCTCTCAGACGTCTTTATTTTCATGTCCAGTCTGCAATTTATATTTAGTATATCCAACACCAAATTCACCCCCTACCATCCCTGCCTCCATACACTTCTAATTCTCTATCTTAGTAATGGCATCACTATCTGCCCACTCACCAAAAAGGAATCATGGTATTTATCCTAGAAAACTTCTCCCTCCATATTAGTCAAGTATCAAATACTATTTATATTATGTACTAAATACTTTTAAAATCAGTTCTGTTCTCTCCTTTCTTCTGCCTTCAGTTCAGGCCTTCATTTTTGTATTATAATAACCTCTTACCTAGTCTTATCTTGTCCTGTTCATTTCCAAATTGCTACTAGTTATTTTTTCAAATATAGTTTGTGCAACATCACATTCATTAATGAGTACTCAGTGAAAATCTATGGACCTGAGAACTTAAAACTTCTATAAAAAAATAATCTTATTTAAAAAGAAAACCTAGAGACCACACAGACACAGAATTTTGCCCTTTGTGTAAGGCCCTTTATGCTCCCAGCCTATTTTTCCTTTCATTTGGCGATGATTTCCCCAGGATAAGTAGATTTTTTTAAAAAACAAGACTGCCCCTTCTATACCACAAGACCAAGACAAACACTACAAATTCATCACAGTAAACTTTCACATTTCACATGGACAAGGATATAGCTTCAGAAATTTATTAACCAACCCTGGCTTTCAAATGCCAACCTGCAAATTAGTGGGAATTTGTCTAAAAGATGCAGGACATGGTAGCCCATTTTATCTCCTAGTTTTTGCATGATAACAACACTGAACTGCTTGTATTTCAAGGAACACACCATGATTTTTATGTTCACCCTGCCTTGAACATGCTGTTCCATTTACTTGGAATTCTCTTCCCTTTTCCTACCTTTCAGGTAAATTCATGTTGCATCTTCCAAATTTTTTCTCAGATGTCACCTTTTCTTTGTGATTTCCATGATACTATCCCATCGCCCGAGTCCCAGGGATGCTAAAGTCATTCTCCTCTGTGAATTAGGATTATTTATTCGTTGACACCTCAACTAGATTAAGAATGAGCTTTTAAAGAAAGAGAAAATGTCATCTTCACAGCTGTTTTCTTAACACCTTGATAACTTTCTTAACACCTAACGTATTTCCTAGGACACAGCATGTTCTTAATAAATGATTGAGTGATTATTGAAATACACAAGAAAACCTGCCTCTAGCCTATCCCTTTGCCTCCAACCCAGATTCCTAGGCTAGTTATTTTCAGTTGCGTATAAAAGAACAAATATCAGGTCTAATTTTAGTTCCCACAATGACTTCACTACTAGTTAAGATGAATAATTCCCACAATGGGTAAAACTGGTTACTTACTAAAACATTGTGACCCAAAGAGATGACAGAATTCAATCAATAAGAATTAACCTCACTCCATCAATAGGAACTAGTTAGAAATATAACCCTAAGGACCCTTTAGCCTTGCTTTCCATTTCTTTTAAAAGAGAGAAAGAGATTGAGGCTATAAAACATAGAAAACACTTTTAAATTAGAAAGAAAGATATATATGCATTTTATGAAGATTTTTCTACCACCATAGTGATATAAATCACTATGTCTAAATATGATTTTCACATAAACTTAAGAATTGGAAAACAATGTTCTCTTGGCATTCAATGGGCTTGCCATTTTAATGGTGATGGAAAACAATATGGATACAATATACTTTGCCTGATATCTACTCTCAGTATTTGACTAATGTTCTTGAAGGAAATCAGTAAAATATTTGACTATAAAGTTGTTAACAGTGCAAGAGGCTTTTCCTTGCCCAATTTAAGGTTGCCAGGCATTTGGTATGAACTTGGTTATGGATAAATAGGATCTCCATCCAAACACTGAATAATCATAGTTCTTGATTTCCTGTTCCACATCACCCACCAGCAAAGATCCTAGGTTCTTAAATATTCACCACAGACACAGTCTTAGTTTGTATATATTTCAGTATTAATTTTTTCCCTTATTTCCTCCTTCAAAGTCTCATATTTTCATTCTTTATTATTTCCTCACTTCTTAAATCAAGGATTCTTGGGATGAATATGTGGTGTCCATGAACCCCTAAAACTGCATATAAAATATTCTATATACATGAATCCTTGGAAAAGGGTGCAGAGTTTTCATGGTTTTTACAAATGTTCCTAAACCATGGAAATCCACATTAAAAGTTGCTTTCCTCTCAATATTTCCTCCTGAGTAACATTCTCTTTTTATTTTCTGTCCTCTCTGTTGAAGCCCTATAACTGTCAGAGCTTAATTCCTATTCATATTTGTTTGGTATTCTTATTTGTAGCCAATAGCTACCATACTCAAACTCACTCTTAAGCTCTAGATCTATAGTTCCAAATGCTACTGGACTGGCCCCTTAAACTCATTATGTCATTCTGAAATATTGATTGAGGACCTACTCACTGCATTTGGTACTGGAAAGACAAGACAGACTTCAAAGAAATTTTCACATGACTGTCATTTACTGAGTATGTAATATGTTCCAGGAAATGTGCTAAAGATTTTACCTGTATTATCTCATTTAATTATAACAAATCTGACAGGTTTACAGATAAGTAATGGAGCCTCAGAGGAATTATATAACGTACTGAAAATTACATTACTATATAGTTGGGAAGACTCAATTTGAACTGACATTTATGGCTCTAGGGGCCCAAGTTTTTTTTTTTTTTTTTTTTAACTGTTGTGTTATACTGTTTCTCTTAGACTATAACAGCACTTCAGTTTGGAAGCAAGTCACTACAATAACTGTGATATGCACTGGATCATCTCCTACTAAAAAACACTCTATGATTTCCAGTGTCCTGGAGGATCAAGCCCATACTCTTCAGCTACTTTATTACTTGACCTCAACCTACCTCTTAGTTCTCAGTTGCTAGCATATTCCCCAGCTACAGTCCAGCATCTAGTTATAACAAACTACGAATCCTTTTCTCAATATATCATGTTCTCCTCTCACACTTCTTCACCTGTATATGTCATCCAGTAAACTGGAAAATCATTTGCTCTTCCCTCTTCTTAGGAGAATTTTTTTTCAAGATCTATTCAATGAGTGTCACCTTTTAAGTAGCTTCCTGAGGCAAAATTAGTTGCTCCCTGTTCTCCTATAATACTTATGCCATTATCATAGGGCTTAAATGTATGTTTACTGATCTTTCTCCATTCCTAGATAAGCCCCTTGAGGATAGGAGTTATGTTAGTTTTTCTAGCATCAGTGATGATAGTACAATGGCAGATATTCAATAAATGTATAGTGAATTGTAGTTAATTTTGACCTGCCTTTGAGGTTGAACATCTTTATATTGAGAGTAAACCTCAACAGAATATACCTTTGATATGGCCATCTTCCCTATATACATACATAATTTAAAAATAGTATGTAAACACTACACTGAATATATAGATTAAAAATTTTTTTTAATTTATACTTACTACATTATTTTCTGGAAGTTTGCCTTACTCTTTGACAAGCTGACACATATCTGAAGGAAGACTGATTGTTAGAAGCTGACACATATCTGAAGGAAGACTGATTGTTATAAGGGGATATGAATACAGTGATATTTCCTAACTTGCTTACTTAGTAAGAATTGTTTTGTGAAACAAGTGAGATTTCAGAAATGTCAAAATAGAAAATGAAAGAAGACTTAGAAATTATGTAAGAAAGCCTATGAGAGTCTGTTTGAAAAGAAGATGACACTGATTAATATTGAAGGGAGGATATCAACATAATTCAATGGGGGAAAAAATAATCTTTCAACAAAGTTGGGACACCTGGATATCCATATGCAAAAGGATGAAGTTGGATCCTTACCTCACATCATGCACAAAAATTAACTCAAAACAGGTAAAATACTTAAATGTAATAATTAAAACAACAAAATTCTTAATGTATTGGAACAAATCTTTATGACATTAGGTTTGGCAATGGTTTCTTAGCTATGATACCAAAAGCTCAAGCAGCAAAAGAAAAAAATAGACTAATTGGATTTTGTCAAAATTCAGAACTTTTGTGCACCAAAGGACATTATTAAGAAAGTGAAAAGATGACCCACAAAATGGAAGAGAATATTTGCAAATCATGTAACAGTCTAGTAGTCAGAAAACATAAAGAATTCCTATGACACAACAGTAAGATAACTAAAATAAAAATGACAAGGGATTTGAATATAGACATTTCTCCAAAGAATACATACAAATGGCCAATAAACACACAAAAAGATGTTCAATATTAGCAAAATGAAAATCAAAACCACAGTGAAATATCACTTCATACCTACTAAGTGGTTATAATAACAATAACAAGTGTTGGATGCATGTGGAAAAACTGGAACACTTATACATTGCTGGTGGAATGTAAAGTGGTGCAGCTTCTTGGAGTTAAACATGGAGTTACTATATTTACTTCTGGAATTTTACCCAGAAATGAAAACATATGTCTACACGAAAACTTACATATGAAAGTTCACAGAAGCATTATTCATAACCAAAAAATGGAAACAACCCAATTGTTCATCGACTGATGAATGGATAGACAAAATGTATACCGATGATATGTTATTCAGCCTTAAAAGAAATGAAATACTAATATATGTTACAGCATAGATAAACCTTCAAAACATTATGCTCAATGAAGGAAGCTAATCTGAAGGTCATATATTGTATGATTTCATTTATATGAAATACCCAGAATAGATAAATCCTAGAGGCATAAAATAAATTAGTTTTGAGCTGGCAGGAGGAAGAATGGCAAGTGACTGCTAATGAGTATGGGTTTTCTTTTTGGGGTGATGAAAATGTTCTGGATTAGATAGTGATGGTTTCATAACCTTGTGAATACATTAAAAACCACTCAATTGTACACTTTAACATGGTGAAAATTTTATGGTATGAGAGAATTTAAATTTTTTTAAATAACTTTCATAGGGTTGTTTATAACTAAATGAAAGTACATAAATTGTACTACAGGGTCCATATTCAATAAACACTAATTTTTATTTTTAAGAGTGGAAAAGATAGTTTTTATTCACTTTTGAGAATTGAAGATTTTTGCAATTTACAGAAGCTGTATAGAAAGTGAAAGCAAATGTGTTGAATTTTTAAAAATCAAAATACCTGTTATAGAGCTAATGAATTAAAAGGAAGACAGTGGACCTCTTTATCCACATTTTCCTGACTCATGTAATTTGTGTAATGTGAGTGCACCAAACTGGCTCTTTAAAAGTATCACCACAGTAACAAAGACAGGTCATTGGCCTAGGGAAGGACACAGCACCCCATCCAACAGTTGAATAAAAACAATGATCGAATTACCATTACAACTAATATTTTGGTTGTTACATCACACAACAGGTATTTAAAAATTACATAATAATTACATCAGCATTTCATATAATCAACAATGGAGCCACTACCTATAGCAAAAAAAGTTGAAAATTATTAGAGCGAAATTATGCCAGCCTATAATCTTTTCATGGGTGCAATATGTAGTGGTGAGCATTTATTATTAAACAGTAACAGCACAATGTAAAAGCCCATGCATGTCTTAAAAAGTATATGCAACCAATTGCTTATGGTTCTGTATTCCTGAAAGATATGCATGCTGCACTAAATGTTTAATGTTTTGTTGAGTAAAGGAGAATGCAATATTAATTTTGTTTTGATGACAAGTTGACCCCATACAAAAATAGTAAGTACCTTAGCTAAGGACAACAGTTTTAGGAAATCCTGCTCCCAAAGCTGTGTGATCTCTATGGAACCTCTTTCTCAAGAAAGTCATTTCAAAGAACATTCTATAAATTCATACAAATTTAATGATAAAGAAACAAAATAAATGTTATTTAATTTACTGGGGAGTATTTTGGAAGTGAATGCCAAAGATGAATATTTGGAGAGGACTACAATCACGAAATGATTCACAGAGTATCAGATGAATGGAAAATGAAACAAAAAATTAAATGAAAATCCATCCAATTTCCTGCAACAATCTGTTTCTTCTGAGTTCTACGTTTAGCTTTGGTTATCCTGTGACAGGCCCAGCACACCACCAGGGAAAAAGGAAGAAGGAAGGAAAGAAGAAAGGGAGAGAGGAAAAGGAGAGAGAGAAAGAGAAAAATGATAGGGAAAAATAGAATAGGAAAAGCAAAAAAAATCATAGGAAGAAAAGCTGAAGGAAATAAACTGAGGCTTTGTCTGAAAAACAGCAACTACAGAACAGTTCGTTGCAGTGCAACTATTCTTTACCAATAATGGCTCATATCCATGTTGGCAGATTTCTAGTATATCATAAAACTGAGAAGAAATGGTTCTAATCTCACCAAGACTGAATTCAGTGTCATGTAGATGCATCTTAGACTAAATATATGGCATATAATTTGTTTAGTCACTAAATTACTTTTCTAAAAATCAACAAAACCAATTGAGTTTCATGATACATGAAAGTATACTAGACATTTTAAATAAGGTTTTGTTGTTGTAACTCAAAATCCCTAAAATGTAAGAAATAAGGTATAGAGGGTCCTGTTAGTTCCCACCCAGATGTCTTTTATCAGTTGCTGCAGCTAGCCTCATCCATCCCCTGGATGCTCTGAGTGTTGCTGTCAAGGCTCACTGTGTCCCCCTTAAAATTTCCCTCTGCTCCACTGAAGCTACCACATACCACATCCAAGAGGCTATCTTCTCTACCCTCTTCCCTAATACCAGTCAGCCTTTTTGTCTCAAGGTGGGACCAGTTCTGTGATGCAATCCATGCTCCAGAATCACCCATAGGACCAGGCCAAAGCTAGGCTCCAGCTGCAAACACACCCCTGCTTAGCTCCTTCCATTACCCTATCCTACTGCTCACACCCCCTTCACCTGAGGGCTTACCCTCTGTAAAAGCTCTCAGGAATATTACCTAAAACAGAAGGAAAAGAATTTTCTCCTCTCAAACATTTTAGTAGTAATAATTGTTCATGAAATATTACTTTAAAAATATATTATTCCCAGCATGTTCTTTTGGCTAGAGGTCATTTTTTTTTAGATTTTATGATATGAGCTAGAATCATATGAAATCAGAATCAGAACAAAAAAACACCAGAAGGAAAATTAAATTATACAATTTAATCTTAAGCTTATCATATGTCAAGCAAGACTTTCTTTCACTGCCTTCAGACCTTGCCCCGGGTTCTCTCTGACTTCAAGTCTTGTTTGCTGGAGTAATACCTACTCCTCAGGGGTTAGCTTATCACTTCAGAACCCCTGAGGCCAGAAAACTTTTTTGTGTGCTTTCAGACAGAGTACCTTGTGCTTATCACAGTCCTCAAACCCATCACACTCCATGGTGGTTTCCTGTTCATGCTTCATTTGTTGAATGAATGCACCCCTCATGCCTATCAAATGAATATTATTCTGTACAATTGATGAAACGATTTGGCTGCAGCATATAAACTAACATACTAGATCATCTTGAGTTACAAGTAATATACCAAATATGGTTATTGACCTCTGAAAGAAGAGACACTGTAGCAGAGAAAACTTGGAAATGACTGAACCAACAATTAAAAAAGCATAACATGAATGTCATTTTTAGGATGTTTAACTTCAACTTTATGTTCAGGTTACATTGTATTAAGTATATAAATTCAACTCAAACACACTGATTAAGCGCTTAACATTCCACCAGCACATTCTTCAATAACGTGGAAAATATGACTTATTAATGAAAAGAAATAAATAGTACAACACAATATAAGACAATGTGAAGAACACATGGCACAGCAAGTAGTTTATGAGATTGATGGGTTCAATTTGAGTAAATGCAGAATAGGTTTTCCAAGTGAACCTGATGATTACAAGAAGAATGAATCTGACATATAGGAAGTCATAAGAAAATTAGTCTGATTGAAGTGGAGGGCATGTGACAAGGCTCACTGTGCCCCCTTCTTAAAACAGGGAATTGGGAAGATACAATTAGATAAGAAAGTTGAACATTAAGTTAGTTGATGGAAGTGGCATGTGTATTCAGAACAAAGTGTTTTCTGAACAAAGCTTGTAGTAGTATTTAAGGTAGAATGGAGAAATTGAAGATGAATTTGAAAATTAGGAACTAATTAAGGTTAAAATTAGGAACTAATTAAGGTTAGAATTGGCAAATAAAGAAATGAAAGATGAAATCATGAAAAATAGGGTTAACTGGTGGAATTACCTATATTTGGGATATATAAGCTTATATCCACAGAGCACTAGAAAATTCAATGTAGTTTATACTGTCCAATGTTTAAAATTATACACAAAAGAAACGGGTACTCAGCATAATCCTCTTATTTTCTGAATTCTCCTATTGAAGAGAACTGGAGGGTATTTATTGTAACTGAAGTCTAAGTGAATTTAAGCCCTGGGAGACCAAACCTGAAGAAAAATATATATACACACACACACACACACATACACACACATCTATCTCTCTATATTTTATATGTACATAGCAAGAAAATCTCAAGAAAAAAAAGCTTACAGAATGAAATCTTTTTAGGGGAGGCAAAATAAAAGACTCATTACATATCTAAAGGGCACAGAACAAGACATAAACAGAGATGAAGTCAAGAGTCAGGAGCCAGGCTGAAACCAGAGAGCAAAGAAGCAAAGTCAGAAGATAACTGGTTTGTAGAGCACTGATGACTTAATGGTGGCTGGGCAAATGGGCTGGTTTATGGAGTTATGTCTGTCAGTCCATTTCCGCTTAATAGAATAAACAGAGCGCTTCTAATTATTACCATCATAAAAAAATAAAAGGAAAATGTAAAATTGAAGTGAAAACTATTCATTTCAGTTTAAGACATGTATCATTCAAGCTCATGAATGTTCTTTGGAACTAGAGATTTCTATTATCTAGATGCCGATTGAATCTGCAATTGCTTTTTCTGTGTACTTTGCCCAACAGAACCAATACTTCATAAAATGTGTTTAGAACAATATTATCTGAGTAGAATTAATATGGGAAAATACCATGAGGCAGTTTTGATGGCTGATTGTCATATGAATATCCATCTTTCAAAAAAAGAGGAAATGATATTAAATATACTTGGTACAGTTTTGTCTTCTCAATGACCCTATGAGGTACGAAGGAAATTTGCACTAGGGTTCAGTACAAGAAACAGAATAAGCTCTGGGTACTTTAAGAAGACATAAATTTAATACAGGAAAATAAATGCTTACAAAATAATTGGAAAGACTAGAGACAGAGGCTCTATGCTGGTCATCCAGGAATGTTCCCACAGCACTGCAGAACTGATCTGTTAGGGGAACTGTACTTCTGCTTCAGTCAGAAAGGTGAGGAATCCAGAAGTCACTACAGAATTTATTGAAGAACACACCAGTGTAGGTATAAGTAAGAGATCGGACACCACCCCTGCTGCCACCACAGTAGCCTCTCAAAACCCATGAAGCTAGAATATAGATGCTGTGACCTATAACATAAAAATCATTTCTTCACAACTTTGCTTATTAACAGAAAACAATGAAAGCAGCAGGAAGATGACCTCTGCTTGACATCTGTCTTCCAAATCTCAACAAGTGCATCTAATTGGCTGAACCTCATTTACATCTTCAAATTTAATTGCACAGGAATCTGGGAAATGCAGTTTGTAGCCTTCCAGCCTCTACAGTACAAAAGTGCACACTATGAAGTAGAGAATGGTTGCCAACTGTCAATATCGACCATATTACAATTCAAAGATGCTAGAAATTTCTTACCCAAGGTCACAGAACCAGCAAGTGCTAGAGCAACAAACTTGAATTCAAAGATTTTGGCCACTTGCCCAGTGCTCTTTCCACCACATCAGGCTACAGCACTGATTACTCTCTGAAGACATTTGCCAAAGGAGACATATTTTCAAATCTTGTGCTAATTATATTTTTCAATGAAGCATTAATTCAGGCATCTGTGAATATTGTTACCTTTTTGTCTTATGTCAAATTTAGTTCTTCTTCCTAACTCAGACTTAATCTTATTTTACAGTACTTACAGTTAAACCAACATTGCAAGGGTTTAATACCTTTGAGTATTTTTCTCAGCAGGCTTGCCACTTAATCCATTTAATGTCAGAATGCAAACCTTCTTAGTAAAATGGGGGAAAGGACATTATTAAAGACTACACTAGCAGCTTTTTTTCTGCTTTTGTTTTAAACCCACCCACATGGCAATATCTGTACCGTATCTTCATTTTAATTTGTGTTTTCTGCTAACCACATAAGAAAAACATTAAAAAAGGAAAGTTTGGAGTGTCACAATCTCTTGAATTTTAATCATACATAAAAGAAAAACAGAAGAAACAAAGTTCTCTTAGAGAAATCTTCCTAAGTTTATACTTCAATATTAAACTAAAAAATATGGAATACAAAAATAAAATATTTGGATAAATGGAAACTTTTTAATGCATCAGTAATATCTCATTAATATCAATTAAATCATCACTTTCATTCCAAATACTTTTTAAAGTAATTTTCAGAACATATTTGTATGTGCACATTTAATGATCTAAGTACAGAAATTCCTATTCTATACATTAAAAGAATATAAGTACATACATAATAGATACATGTTTATGTAGATATCAGCAATGCTATGTTAAAATTAGAAGAAGGGATTAAATCCATGTTACTACATACAAAAAATTCAGTTCTTGCTGAAGTAAACATTTAAGTCTGAACTGATCGAGAATAACTAAAAGGAGCCCAACTTTGTATTTTATATCTTTCATATATTTTCTATATTTAGTCAAAGCACTCTAGCAGGACTCAGATTAGTGTTCTTACTAATATAGGTGTATGTAGACTTTTTCTTTTTTGGTGCTGGTGATTTGCTTCAAAGAATGATGCATAAAGCTGGCATTCAAAAATCTGAGCACTCACAAAATCTTAGTTTAAATAAGTAAATATGGAAAAATACAGTATCTAATAAATATTTGAAAACTGGCTTATGAAGAATTTAGATAAGGATTTGTTTACATAATAAAACAATCTAGTTGTTATTACTTTAAGTACTAATATATTCCAATATAATTATTTGATTTATATGCTTATTTTTTCAGAAACACATTTACTTCATGTGATTATTTATAGACTCAAATAACCAGAATGGATACAACCCAAAACAGGGATTGAAAGACTATGACATCTGTCCAAAAACTGGAAATAAATTGAATCCTTCCAACCCATTTCCATCAGGACTCATTGTCTCTGTAAAGGAATATGGGAAGTCAATCTATGTTCAGGCAGGAAAGCAGCTCAACTAAAGTTTAAAGCTTTATAAGGGAAATTCTTCCACCCCGCCTTAGGGGGGAAGGGTGGAGAACCTGCAGTTACATAAGATACTCCACCCTTAGCTGATTAATTATGTAACCAGATCTCCTTTATCATTAGCAACTTACCAGTCAGGTAATAGCAGATTTTGCCAATGCTTGGTATAGAGTCTGACTGAGGAGGGGCCCAAGACCCTTGCTTATTGTATTTATTTTGCATGGCATTAATATACAAAAGAATTACCTTGGGATGCAAGTTAACATGTTTCCTGAAAGGGTTTTAAAAACAGCTATAATTTTAGCATGTAAGACTTACAGATACACATTCTGATATATATGCAATGACTAATGCATTATAAAGTCTTACATAAGTTAGGGAATACATGAAAGAACGTGGATAAAGAAGAAATTTCAGATTATAGTATAAGAACAAGTGAAAAACATTTGTAAGGTATTAGAAACTACTAGCATTTTAGCATGTGTAACTGAATGGTGAATAGAGCAAAATGAATAATTTATGGTTAGCATAATCCAGTTAAATTCTTTAAATATGTACAATAAACTACACATATATTCTTCTACCTGCAGATGCTGCAAAATAGTGATTTGGGCTTCTACATTCGTTCTCAAACTGCAGAAGTAGAGAAATTTCATTTGAGTCTTCTTTCACTTATCTTCAGTCTGTTTCCTGAAATAGCAAAGGTTAGAGTAAATTCTAAAGCTTTATCTTATGTAGGAGCTAGCTGATATCAGTCCTGACCTTACCTCTCACTGAAGCAGTTATCAGGCTTCAAATAATTATTCTGTCTCTGAATTCTAAATGTGAGGGTAAATGGCAATTTGTTTTGCTCTTTTTTTTTCACTTTTTATTGTGAAAATGTTTAACATGGAAATGTTAAAAGAATAACAAATATGTGTATACCTCTCACAATTGTTTATGTATATATAGATATACGTGTGTGTGTGTGTTTTGCTAATTGCAGACACTAGAATATTTCACACTTAATTGTTGCAGCATTTATTTCCTGAGAATAAGGATCTTCTACCTAACGACAATATAACATTGTATCTAAAAATCCTGATGCTCTGACCATAACTTACATCAACTAAATAAAAATCTCTGGAAGAAGACCATAGGCATCAATATTTTTAAAAGCTCCCAGGTCATAACAATGTACAACAAAAGCTGAGAACAAATGTCTACAGATTTATTAAATTCAAGTTAAACATTTTCAAGAAAGAACAGGTGTTTTTGCTTTCTAATATGCATAAGGATGTGCGAGTCTTTTAAAGTTACAATCTATATTATAGGTTTTAGGTCAGACGTCACAATAATTTACATTTCCATAGTTTTCTTATTAATATCATTTTTTTAAACTTATTTAATTTTAATGCACTTGATCTTCATTTCAGTTTCTTCTATATCATTATTTAGAATGCATAAAATATGTATTGTTATGTAAGTCCCAAATATATTTATCTCTGAAACTAAATGACTTTAAACAAAAAATATTTATTATACATGTTATTTAATACAATGTTTAAAAAAAATCAGATACGAATCTTAGCCTGTGAAACATAAAGCTTCTTTATAATCTTTCCTATTAACAGATTTCACATTTGTAAGAATAAAAGTCCCAGAAAGCAAAAATCAAAATCTAAACCTAATGAACATAAATATTTTTAAAAATAATGGTCTTTCTTGTGTTAAAAATCTTATAACAAAGCATTATCCCTAAGTAAACAAACATAATTTTGACAAATGACAAATTATTCCTACTTTATTGTAGTTTTCTTGTCAGTATTAAGATAAGCATTAGCCTAAAAGTTATTTCTAAAATTCTTCAACACCTATTAATCACTTTTTTTGGCTTCTGCCTATGACATTATTGTAGAATATCCAAACAAGGAAAAGAAAAACTAAGCATTTAGAAATAGAACTTGGGTATTTATATCTGTTCTTTAGTGTTAGAGTCAAAGTGAGTAATGCATAAACTGATTATTTTCAAGAAATTGATCAAACCAAGTCAAAATGATATATAGGTTTTTTGGCTCGAATAGAGGACAGAAGGCCTGAATTCTAGGCTATGATGAACATGCTACTTTATCTCTCTGGGTCTGAGGTTTCTTGTCTGTTAAATGAAGGTTTAACTATCCTAAAGATTCTCAAACTTCCCCAGTCACAGTGCTCTTAATACCCTTTTTCATGGCACTGCAGGCTAAAAGAAATACCTAACAATTCCATTTATTAAGGAGTTAGGTCCAAACTTACATATGTTTGTCCTAACAAGTTAGTAGTTACTCAAAAATATAACACACATTTAAAAAACTTTTTCATTTCATTCTTAATGGGATGTATATATTTTCTGGGCATTTACAACTTCTCAAACCTTGGAACTGGATCGAAACCACTACCTTCATTTCCTATTGCACATTTTCCACAGTCCTTGTATTTTATAACAACTTATAAAAACAGTCTTAAGAAGATATAATGTCTCAAAAGGAATGGGTACAATTTTTTTGTTTTGTTTTGTTTTGTTTTTTGGAATAAATGGAACTCAGCACTCTAGTTGCTGAGTTATTTTATTTATTTATTTTTAATATAATTTATTTTATTATCATTAATTTACAATTACATGTGCAATATTACGATTATTAAACTACCCCTTCATCAGGTCCCCCCCACCAACCCCATTACAGTCACTGTCCATCAGCGTAGTGAGATGCTATAGAGTCACTACTTGTCTTCTCTGAGTTGTATTGCCCTCCCCGTGCCCCCCCCAACATTACATCTGCTAATCGTAATGCCCCTTTTTCCCTCTTATCCCTCCGTTCCCGCCCATTTGCCCCAGTCCCTTTCCCTTTGGTAACTATTAGTCCGTTCTTGGGTTCTGTGAGTCTGCTGCTGTTTTGTTCCTTCAGTATTTTTTCTTTGTTCTTATACTCCACATATGAGTGAAATCATTTGATACTTGTCTTTTTCGGCTTGGCTTATTTCACTGAGCATAATACCCTCTAGCTCCATCCATGTTGTTGCAAATGGTAGGATTTGTTTTCTTCTTATGGCTGAATAATAGGAATGGGTACAATTTAATGCTGATGTTCTGAACTACCTGGAGCTACTGGTTTGCATGGTGTCCAACTGATGTCATTGTGTTTGCCTTGAAAATTTAAAATATCCCATGATGGTGCCCCTTTGAGCTTGTTGTGGTGCCCTTGGGGCACCTCACACAGTTTGTGAAGCATGGACTCTACTCTCTGAAGTGTTTGATATAACTACAATGTGTCTTCTAAAATGCAGAAGTTCATTTTGAGTGAAATGGATTTATTCTTCAGGCCTGGGGTAAGAGGCTGCAGGATGGAGGAAGTGGCAAAAGTTGTGATAAATGTTCTATCTGCATGGATTTCACTTTCCTCCAGACCTCATCTACAAAATGCCTACCTATGCCTTAAAATTCAGCTCAGGTTTCTTCAGGGCAACACCTCCTAACCAAGTCAAATTCACCTTGTATTATACATTCTCAGAGTATTCCTTTCATAGCACTTTTTACAGTATACATTTATTTGTATACCTACTTGATCCATTCTTCTCATTAGAATGTGAGCTCTAAGAGGCTAGGAATATATTTGATATCACCACTGCATCTGACAGTTTGGTATATTATAGTAGCTAAACCTTGCTAAATAAAATGAATGAATGCATGTACTGTGACATAATAGGGTCAGCATTCATTTTAGTTATTTTCCTTTAGTCTAAAACTGCTGCTATTTACCATAGCATTCCTAAAAGTTTTTTTTTTTCTCATAATAAGTAGCTGGAAAAAGGAATCCCTAGACATATAGCTTTATCTGAAACCTCAGAAAGTAATCTCAGCTAAACTAAATAAAAGGATAATGTTGTTTGGACAAGACAGTCAAGTATTTTAAAACTCTTATAGGCAAATTGTTATAAGAAAAAATAATGTTGTTACAGAGAAATTGCTCATAGAAAATTTCAAAATCTTAGCAATGACCACAAACTACATTTTGAGAACCATGTTCTACATTGGTGATATTAGATATAGAATGATAGTTTCTAGAAAGTGGTGACTTTTTTTAAATGCCATTATACTAAAAAGAGTGTTTTTATTGACATACTAAGCAAACATTTTAAGGGACATGCATGGTGTCACCACTGAAATGAATTCTAAAAATCTTACTGATATTATATTTTAATGTTGGTACACAAAGATCAATTACTAAATTATGACTGTAACAGTATAGCATGTAATGTAACATAGCACAGTATGATTTCTGAATAATGAAAATAGTTCTAAAATCAAACAGAAAATAAAGGTAGGAAAAAATAAAATAGAAAATGATTCTACTAAATAACTAACAACCTTAAAGAGACTGGACAATTTTTAAAAACACTAAGAGTGATTAATGGGATTTAATACATTTAGTATATCCCTTTTCTGAAAAGGAGCTTTAAGTTTCAGAATCAGTAATTTATGTTTTGATATGCATTTTTCACCCTTAAAGTTCCTAATGCTAGAGGGAAATTATTGGTTTACACTTTTTTACACATTTTAAAAAGAATGGCTGTGGATAAGAATACAGAGATGAAGACATTAAAGAGAAGGTAAGATAAAGATGGTGGATTCTGCGTCCTTAGGATTGCTAATCTGCAAACAGCAAATTCTCCTATATGCACTGTCTTTGGGAGTTTGCTTCATCTTTTGCCTTAAACTGAAAGCTGGCTCTCTGAAGCTGTCATCTCCCCAGAAGTGCCAACTTATTTTCTCTCATAGGTTTGATGTGTCTCTAGTTCCCTGTTGCTACTTTCCAGATCACTTTTACTTTATAACCTTGTAAAATAAAAATAAAACAAAAACCATCAATCACAAAAGATACCTGTTCTTTGGTAGGTGATGTTAGAATACCTTCCTCATCACATCTCCTTCATCTTTCTGATCTAAAATTACCAGCCTACGGCATCTTACTTACCATCCTCCTTTCCTCCAGCTTCTGTAGTACTCCTCAAACTTTATGTATGTTTGAATCACCTGGGAGAGCTTATTAAATTCAGATTCTGACTCAGTAAGAACACCCAGAGGTTTTTCATTGCTTGTAACTCCCATGAGAAGGTGTATGAGAAGGATATTTTTGAAACACTTTTGAAGAGCAGAGCACTACAGAAGCAGTTTCTGCTATTATCTCATTTATAATAACCCTCATTCCCCCTTTCTGCTTTGGCACCTAGTCCCCCCTGTCTATTTTTAGTGTCTATTTTGATATCTATTATTCCTTTACTGCTCTTTGTCTTTCTTACACAATCTCAATCTCTCTCATCTCTCTCTCTCAACTGCTTAACTATCACCCACTAAAAAAAAAAAACAAAAAACAAAAAAACCCAAATCTTAATTTAACCCTTTCCCCTAGCTACCAGTCCAGGTCTCTCCCTTTCAGAGCCAAACTTTTTTAAAAAAGAATTATCTGTGTTTTCCAATGTCATTTCTTCATTTCCAATTCAGTTCTGTACCCACTTCAATATGACTTGCAGGTCCAGTAGCCTACTAACACAGTGCTCACTAAAGTCACCAGCAATCCCATGTTGAGAAGCCAAAAGACATTTTCAGTTCTCATTTTATTTGAACCTTTCAACAGTATTCAATACCATGAACCACTCCTGACATCTGACCACTTTCTCCTCCATGATATGATAGTCCTTTATTTTCCTGTTACTGTTTCTAGCAACTCTTTTTCAATTGGTTCTACAGGACCATCATCTTCTATCCAGCTATTAGGTTTACAGACTGAATTCTTTTGAGCCCACTCCTTTTCTATACACATCCACACTCTACAACCTCCATGCTCTCCTTTGTCACCTAAATGCAAATGACTTCTGAATTTATGTCTCCAGCTTACACATCTTGTTTAAGTTATAAACGTGAATATCTTATGGTCTACATTGGATATCTTCTCTTAGAATTCTCAAAGGTACCTCAAACATAAGATCCAATAGAATACATAGCCAGATACATAGTCCAGAAAACTAGTATTATGTTTTTGACACATACTCTCCCTCTGTCATATATCCTTTCCATCTTCTAAGACCTCCCAAATATCTATGGAATCTATTTAGTTTTATCCATCTCCACTATCACCTCCGTCCTAGTATCAGTAATTGTCATCTCTTGACTTAGCTACTGCAAATGGTTTTCTAAGGAGTATTACTTCCATGCATTCTGCTCTGCTCCTCTCTTTGTAACCTCTTCTACGCATTCCAGATATGGTGATATTTTTGAAACACAAATTTGATCATTGTGCCCTTCTCCACTGCTCATAGTGAACTTGTTTTAGTCCCTTATAACTGCCACGCTCTAAAGGAATTTTGCTTGTACTGTATCATTGGCTTGAAGTGTTCTTCTCCTCCTTTATTCTAGGTAACCCTGCCTTTTCCTTCAGACTTCAGCTCAATCATCATTTTTATTGGAAAGCCTGTCTTCGCCTCAATTACTTGGTCAAATTAATGTACTAGAGGATCACACTGAGTCAGGTACTTCTCCATACTCTGAGAGCATGGTGCATTTCTAGTTTTGTCCAACATAGTTTGCCCAGTACTAGTATGGTTCTTGGCACATAGGTGTTACCCCCAAAATATCTCTTGGTTGAATTAATGTGTGGAAAGGATAATATCAGCTTAGGAATTCAGAATGGTATAGAATTGGGGCTGGGCACTCTCATTTTGTTATTATTAAAGAATAAAGTGAAGGGAGATGAATTAAGGTTATTTCAAAGAACAAATTTTTTGTTTTGCTGGAATATTTAGATATAAGTGATAGGGGAATTGAAGATGTTTCATATGTTGATCTGGAGAATGGTAAAGCCAATGATAGCAAAATTTCAGCTAAAAAAAATGATGAGTTCAGTTTACTGATGCAATGAATTTAAAGTAACAAATTCACTGGGTAGAAATTGCTTGAGAACATCTTAGTCTGGAAGCCCTTCTATTCCTGAGAAGCAAATATAGTCCTCTGTGTTCACAGTCCTCTGTAACAGTACAGAAATACTCAGAAACCCTGGAGTCATCTGAGATTGCTGTCTCTCTTCCCGTATTTCCTTTTCCTTTTCTATCATCTTCTTTAATTTCTCCATTTCACTGCCACTTCCAAGAACTTTGACCTGGACTATTTCAACAACTCCCAAACTACTACTCTCCCTACATTCAGCTTTGTTCTCCTGTAATCCAGTTTGCATTTTCCTCCCAGAGTGACTTTTCCAGGATACCAGAATGCTAATTTCCTGCTAAATATCTTTAAAAGGCTTCCACTGACTACAGAATAATATCTAGACTCTTTTCATTTCCAGCTCCTCTCCAAGCATACCAGACTATTTATTATCCCCAAATGCCTTGTCCTTCCCTTCTTAGTTCCATTCCATCCTATTGAAATCTGACTATAGGTTAACAGTTATTCTGGATGGGGCAAAGATATCGTCTAATATGGAGACAATTAAAGAGAGAAAAAAAAAAAAGCCAAGGAAACTCCGAGCCTTCAAGTTCAACTCAGATGTCACCTCCCGAAGCCCGCCTCTTCTAGGAAGCTTCAGAGCCCACTGGTTATCTCTCAGCTCACTGTAAATCTTAGTCCAAGTTAGCTGAGTCACTGTTTCTCATACAGGTGAAGTTAAGCTCACTATTTGGCATGTCTGTCCTTGAGATAATCTAGCTACAAAGAGTTTGGCTACATGTAATTTGGGGTCACACCTCTCATGGGCTGGAAATGTATCCACAGAATCCTCCTCTTGACCTCAAGAAGATGGCTACTGAGGGGCGCCGTTACGTCTTACGTCAGCACGTGCCGGGGTGGTGCCCCCAGGGGACATGGGTGACGGGGCGTGGCTAAGTAGAATGGGGCGTGGCTACGGGAAGCTGGGCGGGGCCGGAGTGGGGTCTGGGGCGCTTCTGCTATTCAGCTGGTCCTCGCCGCAGCGGGAGGCAACGCCAGGGGAGTCTACTCGACGCTCGGTCCTGCGAGCTTGACCAGGACCGCCGGCTCAGATCAGAGACATCCGCGTAGCTGAGCGGAAGCTGGTGGCACCGGAGAGGCAGCTGGAGCCCAAGCTCCGCAGACGGGAAGCACCCAGGACCGGAGAAGCCCCGGGAGCTGCGCGACGGTGCCTCCCTTACCCAAGGGGCCGCTGCGACGGTCACGGGGCGCGGCGCCAAAGCGCGCGACCCAGGACAGGATTCCAAACAGGCGGCGCAGACTCCTCCCCCGCCCGGGCCGCCTCACCTGCGGGTACGCTGTAGATTGCACCTGCGCCGCCTGGTTCGCCGGTCCCCGCCCCTCGTTCTCGGGAGCCAGGCCCGGGCGGCGCTCCTGGACGCTCGGGGCTGCGGGAGCCGAGACTCGGGGGGCGCGCGTCTTCGCCACCGCCCTGGGAGAACGCAGGTGGAGCGGCGCGGCTACTGCCGTCACCCATTTGCTGCCTGGTCCCGGAGACCTCAACCGCACCCGGTGAGGAGCCGCCGCCAGCCGGCACCATGAATAGCAGCGGCGCCAACGTCGCCTATGCCAGTCGCAAGCGGCGGAAGCCAGTGCAGAAAACGTGAGTGTCCGGGCGCGTCCTCGGCGCTGGGGTGGGCGCCCACCCCGCCCCCAGGTCCCCGCAGTGCTGGGTTAGGTCATTTCCTCACACGATCCATGGACTCGAGATTTGGAGGCCGGTCGGGAGACCCAGGCCTTGGATTTTTCTGTTTTTGATTATTGTATTTTAAAAATTGTCCGCCCATCCCCAGCGCACGTTCACCCTCTCATACCCCCACCCATTTGCAGCTGTGTTCTAATATGGGCCAATTTGTTGACAGCCTGGTCAGCCCTGTGGGCTGGTGGATGAGTTAACATAAATCCCATTTAATATCCTCATCGGTTAGAAGAGTGTCATAATTCTCAATTCTGGCAGGGCGAGATGTTTTTAAAGAGCTAAACACATGCCCTCTACTAGAAAAGGGCTGAGTGCCACTGAAGGTATTTCTTAGGTCCGGTGCAACTGGCTTTCTGTTGTGTTCTTTCTTACTACTTTGGCAGTAATTTTGTATCGTTCAATGTGACCATGTTGGTAAAATGTACAGAGATGAGCAGATACGAGTGAATGTAGTGGACAGGATACAGTGGGGTATTTGTATTTTCAGCTACCTTTTTGGGAAGCTTTCTTGTCGCTTTTGGGGTGATTGTGGTCTATAAAGCAAAGGATTTGGACCTGGAATTATTAAAACAGGCAGGCGCTTTCATTCTTAGCATCTTTCTCTAATTTCCTTTTTCCCCTTCTCCAAAGTTTTGTCAATTCTAATAGATTTGTCAAATCTAAAAAACTTAGACTTGTTTGTTTTGGTGGGCTCTTAGTGTGAGATAGCAAATACGTACATTTTTTTTAATGAAAAAAATCCGTGCCTGAGACCGATTTACTTTTGTTAGTTGGCTGTTTATATTGTCTATTCCTAATTATTATCTCTGAGTTACCTTACTTCAAATCTTTCAAGTTTTCATAAACACTTTTAAGAACACATCAGACTTTTACTCGAAGCAAATAAGTGTGCGTTTTTCTTAAAACTTAACTTTGGTCATTGATGCCAACAGAAAAATATCAGTTTAAGATTTATACTTAAAACCAGTAACTGGTTAAAAAGTTTTATTATGTGATCATAATTCTTTTAGAATTTAAGTGATCATAATTATTCAGATCTAGACTTGGCATTAACAGGATATCCGTCTATAAGTAGACTGATTAAAATTGAAATCTTATCCTTGCTGTATGACTGACATTAGGAATACTGCCGAGTCAGCAGTTTTCTGTCTTTGATGTTATGTGACGTTGACTTAAAACACTTTTATTTTGTAGAGTGGTTTCTTGTTTAAAAATGTATTTGTCTAATGTGACTTTGTCCTTGATGGTTATTTAATATCGAGAAGCATCCAAATGACCATTCTATGTATTGATTAAAACATAGTATAATAAGTAAAAGAGATATCATAGGTTTTATGCATATGGTCAGAAAACTTGAAGATCTCCCTGATGGATTTTTAAGTTATGTATTTTCAGTTAGTGTGTTACAAGTGGACCTAGATGACTTAAGAGGAAAAAAAATCAAATGCCTTGATTTTGTATTCATTGTAAAGTTTATCATCTTTGGCTTCTAGTTAACATTTTATTAAAGATCTTCCCTTTAAACATATTACATTTTCTCTTATTTTTGTAAGATGTACCTTTTTTTATCTTAGCATTTTAATATACTTTCTAAGGCTTTAATGTAATAGTTTCTTTTAATACAGTATAACCAAAGCAGTTTCCATATTCACCCTTATTTTACTTAGTATAGTAATAAACGTTTATCAGATCTTTGAGCACTATGCATTACTTCTAATCATATAAATGACTTAAAATGTCACTACATAGCTCCCTAAGAAAAGCCTAATACTGGCATTTGCAGAATCATGTGAAATTGTTAATAAATTGTTTTTACCTGAGTGAAAAATGGTTAACTTCATAATGCAGTTAGTTGAAGTTTTAGGAATGTGGCCATAAACTTAATATTAAGTTTAATATGAGTTTTTTATTTAAATTACTAGTTTGTAGCTAATGGGGTCTAAAATACACCAACATTGTCAGAAAAATATATCTTGTTTGAGCTGAAAATGCTATTGAAATCAATTTAACTTTGACCCCTTAAGTGAAAGCCATTTTATTTTACTTAAAGAGAAAATATATTGTAGCATAATTATTGGACTTTTAGGATGATTATTTAAATAATGCAATTCCATAAAATTTTGGTACCAAGTAGGTGACATCATTTTAACCTGAAGCTCCTTCACTCAGTCTTCAATTGAATTTACTAAACAAGATAAACTCCCCCTAGTGGAAAGTCTGGCATTGAAAATTATCTAGTTAGAAAATACATTTTAAATGTGTTAAATTAATTCCACTAAAGTATCTTGCACATAGTAGACACTCAGTAAATGTTTCTATTTTTAGTAACAGAAGTTAGGAAATTAAAGGAGCAGAAGCAAACTTGCATCTAATCCACATTCTTAAAGAAATTTTCAGGTACTTAGAAATAGATTCTACTGTAATTTTCCTTAAAATGTTCTATACTTAATAGTTGTAAAAAAAAAAAAAAAAAAAGAACAACCCAATTTTAAAAATTTAAATCCTGTTCTTGTTTTATTTTCTTGGGAGGTGAAAGCATTTTGTTCATTTGTTAACTTATTTTACCCCATGAAAATAGGTGAAAAGCACAGTTGAATTAAATGGAATTTTTTTCTAGTGATAATAACTTTTGATGTATTTAAAAATTTTTTATTAACACAGAAGGAGTTTTAGTGGTACTTTAATGTACCGTATTTCTAGAAAGTTAGTACTGAATGTTGGCAAGTAAGTGTTGAGTAAATGACATCTGTACTTAAAAATAATATATCAGCGGTAGTAGTAGTTTAGCCAGTCATCATGAAGTGTGCAAACTGGAAATAATTTCTCAGCCTTAGCTGATCCTTTTTCCTTTGTTAACGTAACAATAATGTTATAATAGAAAAGCACCGTCTTCCTTGATAGATTTGCTAAATTGTCATTCATTCTATTTAAACCTCATTGACCTCACTTATATACCTACTTAGTAGAATAAAATTATATAATATTTTACTAAAAATGTTTTCTGTAAATGTACTATGATACCATTTTCTAGACAGTTTCCAAAATAAAGGCTAGGTCATTTTAGTTACATAATTATGTCTCCACCATCATATTTCTCTCAAATAGCTTTATTTAGATAGTTTATGCACAGTGGCTGTAAAGGTATTTCTTCCAATTCTTACATATTGGAACTATGAAATGAGTAAGTGAGAGTGTTTAGTATCCAGTAACATTTATAAAACAATAAATGGCAAAATGAGGAAACAGTGATAAATAAATTGAAAGAGCTCTAGGTCTAAACTAAAAGATGAGGTTTAATTTCCTTGGTTTTGTAGATGTGGGAAGTGATTGACCAATAAATCAGAACAGTCAACACCTACACTGCCACTTTCACAACTAAGATTAGCAGAACAAAAGTAGTCTATAAGCTGTAAAGTCTGCTAATGATGTAAATGAAACAGAAACAAATTCTGCTCTTTAATTTTAGCTTACATTATTATAATAGAGTCAATTCTCCTATGAAACAGTAAGAGGCAGTATATGATTATGTTCTTGATTATGGGTATGACTGAAATGTGCTACTCCACTGACAAACTTAAACAGCACATGCTTATCAAATTATAAGTATATAATTAAGACAGTTACATAGAAATGAGTACCATGCAAATCTTTAACAATAGTACTTTTGTACTTCCACGTGTCTTGTAAAAATGATTTTTTTGCATAGTGGTTTATTGTAACAAAAATCTACCGCTTATTAGTACTTAACTGTGATACAGGGTGCACAGTGCTTTACATACACCATTTTATTTCATCTTTATAACAATAGGATGAGGAGATATTGTGTCAGTTTTATAGCTAGGCCACCTGAGGTTCAGATTCAAAACTGTTAGGTAGTAAATGAAAAAGCTGTTTGAATATTGAATTCCAGGTCTTTTGTCTTCAAAACTTAGGTTCTCATAAACTTCACAGCTGCCGAGGTGAATAAATTTAGCAGTGCATATGGTATACTCTTTAATAAAGTAAGGATTTCCTTAATGTTTCTTCTCAAATAGTGTCTGAAATGGCTTACCATTTCCCATAATGATTTGTTCTTGTCTCCATAATGGCCTTCGTGCTCTTTCCTTTCAGTCTTTTCCTCCTGTCATACTGGTTGCTACCCATCTAAAGCTCTGTTTCCAGGAGCTGTGTAGTACTCCGTCCTGTGGATGTTCCGTAATCTATTTTACTATTTTTCTTTTGGAGGGAAATTCTCTTCTCTCCAGCCTTTAAATATTTTAACTAATATTTCAGAGAATAAATACCCTGAGATATGTGAACTTCTATGCAAATTTTTAGTGGCTTCCTAAGGAAAAATTATTGTTAAGTTGAACTGTGGGGTGCAAAGGTATGTGTACTTTGAAGGTTGAGCCAAGTATTACATTTTGATACAGTGTCCAATTACTCTACCTAAAATTTACATTTCTTTCAGTAGTCTGTGGGAGTAATATGTCCTTGCACTTTTGCTTTAAAAATATCAATTTCATAGGCAAAGAAGGTGAGGTAGGTAAATTAACTTGTATGTTGGGATTGTGTATGTGTGTAGTGGTAATAGTGTATAATAGTAATAGTGGTTGGAGATTCTTCCACTTGAGGTGTCTTTTACATATTAATTTGTCTACATTTTTCAGTCATTTTTTTGGTTTGCTCTTTTCCTGTTTTTGAATGAAATACTGTTTTGAAAAGTATTTCTATTAAATAACACTTGTACATTAAAGAAGTCAATCATATATGTATAGTGCTATTTCAAGATCAGCATATTAGGCATTATCTGTTGATGCTTTATTGTAATAGTTAAGGTTCTTAGTGCTGTTGCATCTCTATTTCACCTTTCTTCATCCTCATAATTTTAGCACAATTTTGAATTAAATCCACTTTCAGAGTTTCATTATTTTTTAACTGTAAATATTATTTACTGCTGAACTAAGTAATACACTGTGATCACATTTTCCTTCCTGTTCTGTGTTGCCATTGATTTCTTTTCTGCCTATTTTTCATCTTCATATCTGGGTTTAGCTGTCTGTTAGGTTTATTGCAGACAGCCTTTGTGTTTCTGTCTCTTTCTTTACTTGTTTGGCATGATTTTCTGGAAGAGGAAGGTGGTAGCAGAGAGGTATGTACTCTGCCATCATAAAACTGGCAGTGACTTACCTGTCTTTAAGTCTTCATTGAGATGCCACAGGTCCATGAAACCTTCCCCCATCATGCTACCTGTACACAAGCTCTTACTTTCCTGAACTCTTGAGCACCTATGTTATTGAGCAATACCTTATGCTTGATTTTGCCTTCTTATAATTCTCCAAGGAGAATTCCCTCCAAAAAAAGTATATATTCATAGAAGAAAAAAAGGAAATATTCTTAGTGATATTTTTTTCAGGATTTTGGAAGTAACAGTGAATTCTAGGGCATATTTCATGTTCCAGGATTTCATTGTTAAAAGTTGTGTGCTGGAGACTATCTGCTGTTTATACTTGATTGCCTTTGAAATGTACATTTGCTACTGAAATGTAGCAAAAAGAGGAAAAGGGAAAGATCCCTTACAGCTGTAGAGTGGAAGCAGGAGAGTGATTAAAGAATTCTGACTCATTAAAAGTGACTTCCAGCCAGAATTCTCCGTTTTTGTAAATGTGGTTTTTTTCCTCATTCAGAGAAGTAAAATATCCAGCTATTTTCAGCCTAATAGTGAATTTTTACAGATCAGTATTACATTAAGCATATAATTTACAGCTATAAACATCCAGCATTTATATTCAGAGATAAATAAATAATGCATCTAAGCCTTGGGAACAAAATGAGAATGAATGGGTTTATAAGTTGAGAATATTTGGGCACAGTCGGTATGATAGAGATTTATTGAGGAATACTTCAGTTTCCTAGCTGTTAGATGTAGAGTAACACCACAGTAAATGAAAAGAAGGGGGTGCCCAAGTTCTGGAAAATATGAATGAGAGGACATCCAGGCATAGGGGCTGGAAATAAAGATAAACAATTTACTGGTAAGTAGACTGAAGCAGTGGGGAGTCGATTAAATAACTAAGAGGAAAAAGCTGATAGAGCAAACTCAGTACTGTGATAGATAATCTCTATTAGAAAATGTCACATTAATCTCAGAGGAGTACTGAAACTATATCTTTGCATGCCATTTTGAGGTTTTGTGATAAATGTCATAGAAGCATATAAACATTTATAATTATAGTAATTTGTAATTAAACTGGGTAGTTAAATGTTTCAACTTTGTTAGACACTGGGCAGAACAGCCATTTTAGCCTGGATAGTAAAAAAGCTTTGCAGGTAGCCTTCAGACTGACGTTGGACATGTCGGGCCTGTTACCACTAGTACTTACAGCACGCAGGCCTTCTAAAACAGAAGCATGGCATGCAGTCAGCTAGTCTTGATTTCACAACAGTTTTGATTTACAGGTTGGGACAAGATTTTTGAGGTTAAGGTTTAAAAAAATAAGAAATGGTTCCTTTGCCTCATTAACATCTACAGTCTCCCACTCCAGACCTCCGAAATCCAGTCTTACAGGGACATTTATCAATATTTCAAATGTAGACTTTTATTTAAATGGATGATTGGCAGTATATTTTGGCATAGTTTTAAAGACGGTAGAAAAGTAAAAGTACTAGACTACCCCAAGTCAAGTGTAACTGATGTAGGTTTACTGTCTATTTTTAATCTGTGCATTTTCAATATGGGAAGATAAGCATGGGATATTTTCACAAAATGGTTCTAAATATTTCTCAAAAATCTTCGAAAAAAGTATGTTTAGCTTTAACAACAGTGGATTTGAAATGCCAAGTCCAGTGGGTATTTCTCAGCCTGACCTTACTTAATTCCTCTGTGCATTTGAATTGGTTTTGTGACCTCTAAAATGTTCTACCCTGGGTCGTTCTGTGTCTGTTTCATCATTCCTTCTCTGTCATCTTTTCCTGCACCTCTTCCTCAAACTTAGACCTAAATGCTGATATCCTTAAGGTCTGTTCGTCAAGTTTCTTTTCTCTTTGTTTGTTATGCCTTCCACCGGGAAATACAGTTTTACCCTAAGCTACAAACCCATCATTTGCAACCTCTCCTCACCCAAAAGTTTTCCTGTCCCTTTCTTTCTATACCTAGTCAGTCAGCAAGTCAGTTTGTTTTGGTGAACATTTGAGTCTGGCTGTATACCAAGCTTTGTGATAGGCTCAAGTGCTGTGTTTAAATATCTCTCAAGCCAGACTTACTATCCTTACTATCACTGCCTTTGGTAAGGCTCCAGTCATTTCTTTTTTCTGGACACTTCTGATCACAAACACTAATGGAGAGTCCATTCTGTGTCAAGTACTATGCTGAGCACTGGGGATACAAAAATGATTAAGTTTACATAATAAGATCAAACATATATGCAATATAGATTACCTAACACTTAGAAAATTTGGTTTCATGCTAAATATTCCATAATGTGTATAATAATACATTAGAGCTGTGGACAGTTTTGCATTGTGTAAAGGAATAGTAGCCTCCTTTAGTGCACAGTCGAATTCTGCAAAGAGCCCATTGAGAGAGGCAGCAAGACCATATGGAGGAATACCTGAAAGCCTCTTTCTTGTGTATTGTATTTCTTTCTGTTTTATCAGCTTGTCTTGCTTCAAAATTTGTGTTACTCTCTTCTCCACACTGTTTTATAATTATTACTGGATAGCTACCAGGAGTGCAAGACTGGATTTTACTTTCAAGTTATGAGAAATGCTGTCTGCACAGAATATTCCTTAATGGAATGGTTGTGTAAGACATTTACATAAGACACGTAAGGTACAGAGGTAGTGCAAGAGTGATCTTTTGTGAGTAGACCAGGGAAGACTTTATAAAACTGATCTAATTGAGCAGGAATTTTGAAACTGGTGAGACAGAACAAGGAGATTCTAAGGAGTAACGTATGAAAGCACCAAAGTACATATAGGTAACTGTAAGTAATTTCTTTGCTCTGGAGTGTAATGGACATGGAAGGCTGGGGCTAGAAGAAATGAGGCCAGAGGAATAGCTAGAGGCTGTAGAAGGATCAAGAAGGGTTGTGTTTGCTAGGCTAAGGAATGTGGACTATGCTACTGAAAAGTTCAAATCAGAGTGGACATAGATTTATTGTTTAGAAAGAAGTGCTAGCTTGGTGAGATCCACCCTGTGTTCTATCTTCTCCATCACCAGAGTCAGCTGAGTAAAACACAAGACTGAGTAAAAAACAGGCAAATCCCAGCTGAGAGCTTAAGATGACTTCCAGATATCAAAGTCTAATTTTATAGCATTTCTGTGAGGAAACTTGCTGTTTCCTCTCCATCTTGAACATTTTTTCATCAGCCATCCACATGTCTCACTCTGTTGCATTCATGTCTGTGCAGAAACATAATATCAAAGAGACCTTCCCTGGTTGTCAAAACCAGCACCCCCATCACTTCTTAGTTTCTTATCTTGATTTGTTTTTCTTCTTAACACTTACCAGCCCCAAAAGTTATAAATTTGTTTATTCATTTATTTTTTATGTATCTCCCCACTGGAATGTAAGCTTCATGAGAACAGGAGTTTTAGTAAGTTTTGTTCACTGATGAGTGTTCCTATGCTTGGCACATAATAGGTAGTCAATAATTGTTGAGAGAATGTGGCCCCAACCAGCTTCCACCCTCTCCTCTCCCCTGTGCTTCACACTTCAGACAGGGGACTTCTCGCAGTTCACCATACCTCAATCATGCCTCCTCCTAAAATCCCGTTTGTCTTGAAAGATCCTTCTCAGATACCACCTTTGCTATGAAAATCTTTTTCAAGCAGTTGCTCACTGTACTTAGCTCTCATGACACTTTTTGAATATTTAGAAGAAGAGTGTTTTTCTGGACTGCCCAGGACACGATAGGTGCAAATAAATATTTGTGGTAACCAGTGGTTCATCAGTAGGGAATTATCCAATGAGGAATACATGCGTTATAGGTAAAAATTGAAGTTTGATTTTTGAATTGGAGAAATGCAGTAATTTGGGTGACTTGAATTTGATTATAAATACAGTATGATTAGGGGAAGTAAGCTAGAGAACAGTCACCAATTTTTATTAAGTTTGCAATTACACAGTTTGGAGAAAGTATCTACTAATTTATTTTGTATATATGCTACTTTATCAATTTATTAATGTTATTTTTTGTAGAAATAAAATGAACTCTAAAAGAAAAATAAACAAGTCCTGAAGAAATTACTTATTAGGGACAATGTAAAACACGTTAAAATTTCATATTTACTTTCTATTTGCATAAAGTATTATTTCTTCACATATAACATTGAAAACAAATTATCTAGAAATGTTTTGATTGCATCAACTTAATAGCAATATATTCCAGCTAATTTCTACTTCTCAAGATACTATAATTTGAATTGTCAAAAGTGTCTTTGTCTTCTCAGTGAAAGTGGAAAAAAGTCTTTGTCTTAAGAATACTCTAGATAATACTTTATTTTTCTGGCAAATAGAAAGGTACGGAAACACAATCTAAAAATTACTTTGGTTTTTGAATATCTTTTCTATTTACATTTCAGCATGGGTGTCTGATCTGTATATTCACTTTTTAAATAATGATTTCTGCTATGAATCCTGGCTCGGGCCTTTGTGTGAAGTTGTCCAGTTTGTCGTTTCTGAGCTCACATTCTACACCTATACCTAAGTATCTTTTTTTCTCAGTTGAAAATCATGCTAAATGTTGGGGTGTCGCTGAATTTTCTAATTGAGACACATTATGAAAGCTAATAATTAAGTAGAATTACTGACCAGTCATGAAAGCAAAATTTGCCAGTAATTACAGTTAACCTCTAATATTTGTCAATCCACAAATAATAACTGAAGTCAAGCTTTTTCTTGTTTTAATGTTGGAGAACCCCATTAGATGGCTGGCCGACCATCTGGAGGTGTCAGAGGACTTTGAGAAGTTGTCCCTGACAGGATGAAAGTGTTATATACAGGAAGCTGGGGACGATGAAGATCAGCTTTTTATTTAGGGTTGCTCTTATTTATCTACAACATAAATGATGCCAGTATGTTTCTTGTGGAGGGTTACAGAAGAAACATAATTTTCACATAATTTATTGCAGATTTCTTGTTTTGTTTTGTTTTTCTCCTAACAATGGTTGTGTTTGAAGGGGAGAAAAAAAATCCTAGTAGATTTGTTAATTGGGAATCATTCTACCAAAAATGTATGAAGTATGTAAGATGTACTCAGCATTTTCCTATGATGGCTTCATAAATTTTTTAAATAACATGAAGAATTCTACCCATTCCCCTGTTTTTCTTAAGATATGAAAGCATTTTGGAAGGATTTATGTATACTTGAAGTAGATTTTAGATGTTTATTTTATTAGAGAAATATTTGAGGAGATGTTACTATAAAATTGAAATTTTTGTGTTATGTACTTTGAAGTATTTTATGGTATTTTGTTTGTTTTTCAGCGTCAAGCCAGTGCCGGCTGAAGGAATCAAGTCGAATCCTTCCAAGCGGCATAGAGATCGACTTAATACAGAATTGGATCGTTTGGCTAGCCTGCTGCCTTTTCCGCAAGATGTTATTAATAAGCTGGATAAACTTTCAGTTCTTAGGCTCAGTGTCAGTTACCTGAGAGCCAAGAGCTTCTTTGATGGTAAGACAGAGGTGTTTAATTTTTCTATAATTGCTTACAAATACTTAAGTTGAATACGTCTGTTTCTGCTTCTGTGTTGAAACTGCAAAAGTTAGCCATATGTGAAAAGGTTTTGTTTTTTTGCTGCAGAGTAAAACTTAAGTAGAAAAGCCAAATTTTCAATGTTTCCAAAGATCAGGTTTCCAGATTCATTCATCAGTCAGATGCTGCCACTTAAATGACATGTGGTGTTACTCTTTGAAAATCATGTATTTGGAAGTTATGCTCATATTAAGTATGCTAGTTTCCAGTTCTGCTACTCCTTCCAATTCAGTTTTTTAAAGTCCCTCTCTTTTTTTTTGTATGAAAAGAATAAAACACATTAAGTACTACATATTTTTGCTAGATTTCCTTCAATATGTTTTACTTCATTTATCCTTTCAAAATTATGTATACTTCTACTTTGTATTAACTATGTTTGTTTATCCAGGAAAATAAACTTAAAAATTTTTTTCCAGCAGAAAAAGGCATTTCATTATAGAAGTCAGTAGAATTGGATTCAGGCTCCATTGTGCCACTGACAAGTTATTTGACTTTAACCAAGCCAGTTTGCCTCCCTGTACCTCCATTTACTCAGCTGCTAATGGTAGGGATTTGAGCTAGGTGTTATTTGTTTCCTTCAATCATACAGTGCTTTATAGTCAGGAAGTATTTTAAATGGACGTTTTTGTTAGGAAATAATGTTTCGGTGTGTCTCCTCATGTAAAACAATTCTTTGATGTCTTTTTTTTTAATCTTATATCAGAAATAGATTTTTTCAGGAAATGTTGTCTTTTAAGCATATCATGTTCTTTTACAAACAGTAGTAAAGAATTGATGATAAAATCTCCATGGCCTGTGTCAGTGCTTCTCAAACTTCAACGTGCTTACAGATCACATAGGGACCTTGTCAAGATGAAGGTTCTTAGTCAGTAGGTTTAAGTGTAGCCAGAGCTTGCACATTCCGAACAAATGATGCTGAACCTGCTGTCCTAGGCATGTTTGCAGATACTTGAATTTGTAGTTTGAGTTTAGAATGTTGCAAAACTGTTATTTCCCTTTAGGTTTATATTTAGATGGTTTAATGTGTTTACTCTGAGCTTTTTATTTGTTTACTTGCTGTATGTTCTTCGTTTTGGATAAAAGCTATATAGTTGGACAGTTGTGATCTGAGCAGTGTATGTTGATTTGAAGATAATTTCAGGGACGATTGTATGTTTAAAGTTTCATAAAAGACATTTAATTTTCCCTGATCTATATGAAAAATATTTGGAACTTCCATCAATACCAGACCCTTTGTCTTTGAGATGTTATGTGATATTCAGTGGTATGTGCATGTGTTTGTTTATCAGCTACATGGTCATTTTGTGATAGAGCTGGAACTAGAACCCAGGTTTCCAGATTCTCTATATTGTTTTCCCTGACCATGTTTCAGTTACTTCTCTTTTCTGGAAACTTTACATAGCACAACCATGAAGACCTTTCCCTAGATCCATTGTTCTCGGAGTGTAGTCCCCAGACAAGCAGCATTAACATCACCTGGGAACTTAGAAATGTCAGCTCACCCTAGACCTACAGAATCTTAAGTTCTGGTGGTGGGGCTAGATGGCTGTTGAAGTTTGGAAGCCCCTGTCATAGACTGTAACCTTGAGGCCACTCCTGACTTCATGGACTGCTATTCTAATCCTCAGCATTTATTCATGTATTGTGCTTATTCCTTGATCATGATATGTGAGGTGTGGTCTCTGCCCTGAGAGAATTTACAGTCTAGAAGCCAGGGAGGCATTATTCCTTGACTCTGGTAAAGATTTAATGACATGAGTCATTATGCCTTTATTTTTTCTGATCCTCTATAATGGGAAATCAAACTATATATGTTAAAAAGAGAAAAAATAAGTATAAGTTTGTTCCCAGTTTAGAAGTAGTAGAGCAGAACTGAAGCTGCTTAGGGAATAGCTAGTGCACCATTCAAGTACTAACATAATTACTGCTTTCTAGGCAGTGTGAGTATGTATACATATATATGTGAGTATGTAGGTATACATTTGTGCATTAATACATTAAAATATATATTATAATTTAATATATTAATATAATGTATATTTAAGGTATAAATTTATAATATATATATTTTTTTCATGATTAGACATGTGTGTCTTGTTCAATACCTCAAGTAAAGGAGATTCCAAAGTCTACCTTACAAAGAATGTCATAGTTGCAAGGCTTATTATGGAGTTCTTGTTAGTATTGTCTAATAAGACATGGGGATGTAATGTACAGCATAGGGAGTATAGTCAATAATATTGTGGAAACTATGGTGACAGATGGTAGTTAGGCTTATCATGGTGATCATTTCATAATGTATATAAGCATCAAATAACTATGGCATATGCCTGAAACTAATATTGTATATCAAGTATACGTCAATGAAAAAACAACTTGTGATTGTGAATAAAAGACATTCAGCCTTAAAAAAAGTATTTTCTTAGCTCCTCATTAATGAGCTTATTTTTAAATTCTGGTTCAGTGTATTTGACAGTAGGATCTTATTACCCTATTTGTGTCATTCCTTCATCAATTATATTATTTTAATTTTAGGCCCTTTACACCACTGATTTTTAAACTTCAGTGAGCAGCAGAATATCCTGTAAAGCTTGTTAAAAAGCACGTTCTGATATGCTGATTTTGTGTAGGTTCTATGTAGGACCTAGGAATCTGTGTTTTAATAAGCATCCTGGATGAGTCTAAGACAGTGATTTAACCTGGCCTTGATTATGCCCTGAATTTTTGTTTTTTAATGTTTTCTTTGCCTTCAGAAAGACAAATCCAAACGTACACAATTTTAGGGAGACCATAAAGGCGTTTGCTTGCAATTCAGTGGAGCATGTACCCTAAGCAGTTTCTTAGGTTGTTCAATATGGAACAGAGTTAGATGGAAGGTGGGGGAAATACCAGTAAAAAAGTTCCCCAAGTCGTCTTCTGCAGACCACCAGTGGTCTTGGGAGGCAATGCAGTATTTTGAAAGAACACAGAAAATAAACTTTTCAGTGTAATCCTTATGACCTGACAAACATTAAAGGTAAACGAGGAGAGCTGGAGCATGCCAACAGTGAGTAGGATTTTTGTGTGCAGTTAAAACCACTTTCCCATTACTAGGGAACCAGTATAGTGAAGTGAAGGGAAGCACTAAGTGAATAACAGGATGCAAACAGGGGGTGTGTGAATTCCTGCGGAAAGAACAATATAAACGAGTAATCATACAATCTTGTTAGAAAGGAAACTCAAGGTTTACTGTAACAATAGATATTTTTCCAAGAAAATACATCTATTTATTGCAAGTTTAAATAATCCTACTTGGGTGGATCTTCTTAAACTTTGGAGCCTTGACAATACTGCTATGATCATCTGAAAAGCAGCATTTAAGTACAATATTAATATTTAACCATTTCTAATCAAAACACTGTAAAATAAAATTTTGAAGTACTTGAACAAGACTTAGTCATTTTTCAGTTATAGTAAATTTAGAAGCAATTTTTTTTGACACTACTAAACTGAACTTATAATAAATTTTGTAGTTCAAGGTTGTGCTTTATTCTGCTAACTGTGCAGGCACTGAATTCACAAAGAAGAGAAAGAGGGAGAAAAAGTTTTCTGCCCTCTAACAGCACAAGGTCCAGTGTCTCAGAAACTGACATATATAATGAATCCTCTAAAAATGTACATATTAAATACCCATAATGCAACATTTAGGGAGCATTTTCAAGGGAAGCAAAAAGATGAGAAATTTTGTTATTAGTTTTGGTTTCATCTAAGAAATATATATATATAATTGAAAGAATCTTGGGATGTATAATCCTGGGAAACTCTTGAACTATATATATTATAAATAGTAAAGTTCAGAGAATTGTCTTTCAGTTTGTTTATGCTGCAGATGAACTAATCATTATAAAAGATTTTGTTTTCACGATATAATGCTTTATTTATTTATATTTTTGGTGCAGTTAAATGTGTCATATATTGCCTCATTTCTCTGACCCGAATGGAAGCTCCTTGAGACTATTGTGTTTACTGCTGTATATTAAACACTTAAAACAATGCCTGTCCCATCATAGGCATTCAATAAATATTTGTTAACTTAATTTCACTAACATACCTGAAAAACAAAAATTCATGTTGAAATTCTAGATAATGTGTTTAGAAATATATGTCCAGGGCTGGGTTTAAGATGCTATTATTTTGCTCCAGATAATCTTTGTTAGTAGCCAATTATGACAATTGGTTCTATTAATTATTTATTCTCTATAAATATACAGATACAAGAAATAAATTTATAGCAGTAAGAAACTTTTTACATGGTCTCTGATCGGCTGAATCATCCAGTGAAATGTGTACAACTATTTAAGGATTCAACCGTCAAAGCTGTGTATACTGTTTTTGCAGCAACTAGTATCAACTGTACCCTTTCTCAGTGCTGGCAGGACTGCCCTTTGCATTTTGTAGCCCTACTCTTTGCTCCTTTGCCTTCGTTTGACGTTTATTATCTTGTTCCTGGGTCACTGGTCATTTTCTTCTTTGCTGGATGTTCCTTTTGTACTTCTCAGCCGTCTGACAATCTTGGTAGTTTTTTTTTTTTGTCAGTGTAGATGGCCTGTGCAAGCCAAGTAGGACTCCGTATTAAAAAGAAAGTCACTCCCCTTGTAGATTTGCTAGATGGAAAAACTTCCAGAATAAGGTGATACTTTATTTTTAATTTTGGCACAACAAACACATTTAGACATGATTTTAGGATTAATAACAATCTGTTAATAGATTAATGAAAACAGTAAAAGCTATTTAAATTCTGTTCAGTTTTCTCAGTAATATTGTTCTTCTGTGTTAACTTTTCTTCTCTGCTTGTTTTTATTTTTTAAAGACTCCTCCAAATTGTGTATCTTTGAAGTATTTCTGTAGAGTCTTTTTGGTTTTTAGTAAATGATTAACAAAAATCCAAAATCGCTATTTTCAGATACTGGCAATTAAATATGGTAAAATGCAGTTTTCGCCTCCCAAGATAGATTGAATCAAACTAGAGGGGAACCCAAGAAAAGCTAAGTGATCAAGTGGAGCTATGACTTAACAAATCAGTGTGGACTTACATCCTGGAAATACAGACCGAAAACCTAAAATTCCAGAATGTTAAGATCAAGCTATACTTTTTTAATTAAAAAAAAAAATTGGAACCTAAGAAAGGAGACCAAAGTCACAAAATGAGTTTTAAACCAGATTGTTACCTCTGAGATAGAAAATATTTAAGTTTAAATAACTTAATGACTATGATCAGTAATACATGGTTAAGGGAGACTAGGATCTGGGTGGTTACTACCCAGCCCTTGAAATTGGTTGATGTTAATCAAAAGAATTGTTTCCTCCTATTATGTGTCTCTTAGTGCCAGAATCAAACATTGGGCATTGGGCTTGCTGACTAATTTGAATCAGTATAGTAATATTTTATTCTTAATTTCAACATATAAAAATTTTAAAATTAGATTTCACTATCACTTTTTAAAATATTCATCATGTAAGCAACTTCCAAAATTAAAAATTTGGGAATGACTAATCCATGTTCTCTGTTGAGACACAAATATCTAATGAGGTAAAAACAAAAAATTTTCTTTCCATGAGATATTAGTAGAGATAAATAGCATGTAGTATTTATTAATTCAAATAAAGCATTAAAATATAATCAATTTACATACTGCACCATTAAAATATGAATCATTAACTGAGAAATCTTTTACATCCTTCATATCTAAATCATGGATTATTCTTTAGGTCATCTTTATAATTGAGATGTATACGTTTAATTTGTGGGTAAAAACTTAGTAATAAGAAAAAAATGATTTTGTCTGGGTTACATTAAGCCTGACAGAAGTAGGTTTGGGAATCTGACTTTCTAATTCCAAAGTCCTGCATTTGCAACTGTCATAGAAGGGAATCATTTTCTGGTTATTTTAAAAGCTAGGTAATGTAGGGGAAAATCTGAGTCTTGAATCATTATCCATGCTTAAAATAATCACCTTTTTATAAACTGTAGGGGTATTTAAATATTGACATATTTTAAATTAATGAAGTCTAAACAATGCTATGAAAGAGAAGGATGACAACAGTTAACTTAGATTATGTGATGATCTAACATTTATTCAACCTCATTGTTTACCATGAATCTTTGTTGACTTTGTTTTAAATTAAAAATTACATGTGCTTTTTTCATGGTTTTCTTTCTGTAGCTACTTTAACAGTTAATTTCCATTTCATTAGATTTTCCAAAAAGAGCTGTTATGTTTATTCATCTTCAGTTTGTGCTTCTCTCTGGATTTCAATCCTGTTTTGGTATCTCTGTAACCAGAACATTATCTTGAAAATCAAATATATATGCATGTATATATGCCAAGAATAAACTTGAAGAAGCAGTAAAAATGAATTAAGTAAAATCTCTTTGAAGGGTTGATGTTTTAGAAAGCATAATGGGTTTGTCTTTGTGCCTTTTTATTCATGAAATTTGCATACTAATTTCATCAGATTTTCTGTAATTTAAGTTACTGTGTGCCGCAGAATTTACAAAAGTTTCAGTAGCACAATATCACAGCAAATGCGATTTCTTAATTCTAGAAATGCCCAAAGTAGGTTTGCCTGAAAGATCAGCATATAAAATCATCAAATATTTCATTTACCCATTTTAGACTGTACTTAAGCTATGTTTTTTTCAATAATTCACATTCTAAAACATGAAACTAATTATAACATTCATGATTTCCGTAACTACAGCTATTAAATTTCAAGATTCTTTCAAATTTTAATTTATGGACTTAATGTAAATTGAAACATGGATGAATAAAAAATAGTAAATATTCTTAGTCAAGTTGAAAGGTGTTCAAATTCTGGCTCTTACATTTAATAATATGACCACTTTGGATCAGCAATCTAATGTCTCTTCAGATATTCTAACGTACAGTATAAAAATCATTCGATTCTATGAATAAATTTAATATTTTATATAGATACATCTGACTGTTTTTGTTTGCTTCAACCAGTATTAACCCACAATGACAAATATATATAGCAGCGATTCATATATAAACTCATTACATCCTTTATTCTGTTTTGCCTTTGCTCCTTTCCTATCTTTTAAATTTACTATTGAAATAGATTTTCTTTCAGATCATTACGTAGTGTTATATGACTCTAGGATCTTTTAATTGCTTGGCCCTGAAAGGTCCAGTTGGTCATAAATTTATGCCTCCATCTTTTTTTTTTTAAGGGAGATTACCAGTTGAGTAATAACAAAGAAGTCAGCTTTCAGCAGTTCTTCCCTTTTTTCCCCCAAATAGAGATTTTAAATGTCTAGAGTAAAACTGCTTGGTTTTTTTGGTGAGGCTTTGTAATCTGATTAATGAAAATATATATCATCTTCATTTTATAGTGTTTTAGAAACTTTACTCACATATAACATAAAATTACTTTAAGGTCTGTAAAGAAACACAGTTACATTACTACTAATCATTTTTATTTAGTAATTATGTGTTATTTTAAAATCCTATTCTTACAGACTTTAAGATTTTTGATCAACCATTTTTAATCAGTAACTCATTCATTTATTCATAGCTAGAGAATTGGATCTTGGAGACTAATTTATAGTATTGTTGGAGTAATATTTTAAACCATGAAAGTGTATAAAGTATCTCGGTGGGAAGCATATAGAATAAGAGGAAAAATACCAAAGTTGAGGTACTTTAGGGTGGGCAGAGGTAGAGGAAAGCAAATCTGTGTGTGGGTGGAATATGAAACTGCATTAAGGTTATAATGAGTTTGCATAAGGATGCCTTCCTTTGCTGTTTCAAGTTCTTAAATTAGAGGGGCAGATAGAAAATCACACATGAAAGTGTAAGTAAACTAAAGTGAAATTCAAGTCCATAAGAAAAATTGTAGTACTAGTGGTAATTTCTGGCCCTTGGTTGTCGATAGGAACCATAAAGCAATTCAGGTGTCAGCAGTGGGAATGTGAGAAAAGAGACATGCAGTCAAATTGAATCAGCTTAAAATTGTCTGTATTGAATTATTTGGTTTCTCTAGCCTAAAATTTGCCCACCCAGTGTTGGGGTGCCTATTATCATCATTTTTGCAGAATATTCTGTTGTCATCTGGATTCTGGATAGTGTCTAGTTTCCAGTATTTAGTCTCCGTTATGGGGCAGCATTCTCTCTGTTTAGCTTCGCATGGTGGAGGGAGGTGTGTCATGTAATGAAAGCACTGGCAGGCAGGAGACATGAAGCTAGTTCATTTAACTACTCTTGTGGCCTAGATGAGATCGTTAACGTCACTCTTCCACAGCCTTCATCTTGTGTATGCATAGAGGCCTTTAAAAGAGTCTGGTATTAAAATCATCTCAGAATTCCTTTGTTTAATTAATTTTGTATTTTAATTTACAGATAGGAATTTGCTAAACTTTTTTTATCCTTTGATATAATATGCAATGATTTATTTCTCCATACTGTTTTCCTTTTTAGAAGTGGTACACACTCAAATCTAGACACTTTGTTCAGGGAAAAGTGGCATGTGTTGCTTTGGTGAGGATATAAAATGTGGATAGTGTGCTTCATGACACAATCGCCCTCTCCCATGCTAAGCTAAATAAATATATTGTATATATATTTATTTGTCTGTATACATAATTTTTCATTATTGCTCTGTTTCACTCTTAAATTAGGTGCTTCTGTTTTCATCTTTATAAAATTGGCATGAGAGTTATTTCCTGAAAATGTTCTTAGTATTAAGTGTACTCTTTAAGCAGAAGAATGATAATTTTAGAAAATATGAGGGAATAAGATCCAGAACATTCCAAGTTATTTTCTAAATCTTGATTTTCTAAGTCACTGGTTCTCAAAATGGGGCACCTGGTCTTCAACATCATTTGGAAATTTGTTAGCACTGTGAAGTGTGGGGTCCCATCCTAGAACTAGTGAATCAGAAATTCTAGAGGGTGGTGTCTAACCGTGTTTTTAAATAGCCCTCAGGTGATTTTTCTGACTATGAAAGTTTGAGAATCACTGCTGTATTTAAATTCTTAGAATGCAATTGAATTCCACCCTGATCTATATGGAAGCTAAGTGCAAATCATTTCCCTCTGAAAAGGTAAATTAACTGCTCTTTGTCCCATTAATTAAGAGAACTACTGTATGGGTACAGTAGAATTGCATATAACTAAATGTAAAACTGGAAAAATGTTTTAGTAATATCTTTGGAAGTCATTTTCCACTTAATTGAGAGTAGGAATAAGTCTGACTTTTAAGGACTTTTTCAGCTTTAAAATGATGCTTTTTAGATTTGCTAAAAAGATAGTAATCACCAGTTACACAACCTACCTTCCTTCATAAAGATAGAAATTAGCATCTGCATTGTAAAAAGTTGAATTTGCTTTTATTCTGCCTTGGTGATTAGAAGTATCAGAAAAAACTGAACTGTGTAAACATAATCTTTGTCTCCAGGAAATTTAGAATATGCCATAGTTTTCTTTAATTTGTTTTCTTCTTTTACAAAAAGAATATTTCACTATCAAAAATATTTTTGAAGTGGTATCTATCTTGTACCCCAAAATATGTAGAAGAAATTTTCTTTAGGTACACTTAATATGTTATTTGGAAATTATTTGTAAATACTGATCCATACCAGACTAAATTGGGGATATCCATTTTCTTTATATTTAAGAAACACTACATTACTTCACTCTTTCTAATTCATATAAGTCTATTTAGTTGGTTGAATTTTATAATAAGTGTTAGCTTTGCTCTCTTTTATGCTTATATGGGAATGGAATTTAACTTCTACCAGCAGTAATAAAGGGGCTGACAAATATTAGTATAAAATAAATTGAACTTCTATCAACAATTAGAGTTTTAAAAGACTAATGCTTTTTACTAGTAAGATATTGATCATCTCTCTGTTTAAATATGCAAACTATTGTAACAAAATAACAAAATATAGTTTCTCTTGTGAACCATTCAGAGCATTCTTTTTTGAAGAGGAAATGTTTTAACTTGTGGGGAGAAATCAAAATCTGAGCTTAGATGTATGAGGAAGGAAAGTGCCATATTAGGAAATATGGATGTGGTTAAAAGCATGTGGGAATAAGACTTCAGTCAGTTGGTAATATGACAATCTGATAATGCTATGATACATTTTCACTCTAGATTCCATCATCAACTAGATTAAATTCTTACTTGTATGATTGCTTCACTGATCTCTCAATGAGGACATAGTTGAAATATTTTGACTATTTATTATTTTAATATTCCACTGAAAGCTCAAAGTTAGCTCCTTAGACTTAGAAAGGTGGAGTGTTCCTGGAGATGAGGAGGATTTTAACAAATGTCTGTTCAGTATAGCAAATGCTTCCCAAGTGGCAGAATCAGCTGCATCAATTATTTTTAGATACTACATTTGTTTGTATGAACTGTCATGTATTTAATTTCAGTGATGTAATATTTAAGATGTCTTATGCATCTGATTATGCATATAATTTTTATAACAATTTACAATTTTAAAGCACTTTCACATCTATGTTGGCTAGCCATCACAGGAGTCCTGTTAGGTAGATACTCATTGATGCTCTCTATTTAGAGATGAGAAAACACTCAGTTATCCCTGGTGTGCACTTTTAGTGTCAGCTTTCCACAGTGGCTTGAGGGTGTGTAAATCAGCATACAGCCCATCATCACTGTCCTTGACTGTCAGTTTTACATCCCAGGCATTACCCAGGTACTCTCGTGTTACTTTAGCCCTACAAGAATTTGTCTCCAGAGGTATCATTGTCTTCATTTAAAGGTAGGGAAACTAAAGGTTAAAGATGGTTAACGTAGGGGCTAAGTCTGGCAGGTGGTTATTAAGAGCTCCCACACTTAGTGTCAGGTGACCTAGGTTTTTATCTAGTCTCTACCACTTACAGCTCTGTGACTTTGGGAAGGTTTCTTACCCTTGCTAAGCCTCCATTTTCTAATATATTGGAAGGACAATAATGCCAGGCTTATAGAACTGTTACGAAGATTATGGAAGATATAGTACATGGAAACTAGTTGGCATGCAGTGTGTGCTAAGTATCACATACTATCACTAAGAAAATTTGTATAGTAGGAAGTAGCACTGGTGACAGTACCCTCGTCATCTTTCCTGCTCTTCTATTGCTCTCTAATCGAGGCAAGAAAGTATATGTGAAAGTGAGTAGCATTAATGATAGCCTCTAGTAATTTTAAGAAGGGAGAGGTAGGTATGAGGTCAAGAAATAGAGGACAAACTTCATGGAGGAGCAAAAATTACATAGTTTGGGTCAAAAGGCCAGGATATAAAATAAGTTTTCTAAAAAGTCATAGTATTTTTTTTAGATGAGAATGGGAAGGGAATATACCCTTCCTGGACCAACTTTGCATAGTATTTACTTCCAAACTTTGCTGATTATTAACCTTAAACGTGAGAGCAACAGAAATAGCTGTGTGTTTATTTTAGGAAGAACCCTCCAGTGATCCTTCCCTGATATGCACTTGTCATTTTCCTACTTAAGCAGTAGTTATATCTACTAGGTATTAGCCTTCCAACATTTAGAATTGCAAGCATTGTTTAGAAAGAATTTGTTCTTTTGATTTTTTTCTCTCATTCAAGTTCCTATAATATATTAATTACATCCCATACTGGTAGTAATATTTTTGACATTCTTTTCTAGTTCTTTATTTCCATAGCCTATATTCCCAACTTAAAGGCAGAGTCTGTCTAATGTCTAATTACATTGTTGAATATCCCTAATACAAGGCCAAAAACAAATTGTAAATTACTCTGAGATGAATGGTTTCTGTCATACCTTACTCAGTTTCTCACTGATCCAATAACTCTAGTTGGAACTGACATCATTTCCATTAATCAAAAATTAATTTTAAAACATTCCTAATAAGATACTGTAGACATTTTATATTTGACACTGCTAATATCTATCCATTTTTAGGATTATTTTGCTTGTTTCATAATAAGGGTCTTGGTTTTTTTTTCTTTTTAATAGCAAAGCTAATTGATATTTGGTATAACTTTTAAACTGTGCTTAATACTGGAGCTTTTGGAAAAGTAGCAGAGGGTAATTAGTCCTGACATTGTGAGGTTTTAATTCATTCAAGCAGATTTGGCCATTAGAAAGCGAGTGGTAACAACCATAGACACTGAGAAAAGGCTTTTCTCTCTACTGTCAATGAGAAAAGTGTAAGCATTTCCTTTGGTCTGGATTAACTGTTAGATCAACTGATTTACCTCAAACTATTTTTTGGCCTAAGGAAATCTGTTCTCTGGCCTTTTGAAATTGTTATGTTCAGAGGCCAAGCTTTTGGCCTCTTCTAACAAAGAGATACGTTTCACATTGTGCAAAGGCAAGAACTTGGCATAAGCTTTCAGAGTGACAGATGCACTGGTGATTTATCAGAAAATATGCTTCAAACATGAAAAAATGGTTTATATGTGATGCTTTACTCAAACTGAGAGAAAGTCTGGTTGTTAGTAATACAGTCTCCAATTTTTCACCAAGCCAGATTATCTTTCACACATGAAAGCCTAGTGAAATAAGTCTCAAAATGAATGTCAAAGGTTTCATTTAATGATTTCTCTTATTTTAATATCACAGGTTAAAAAAGAAAGATGAAAAGCTATTGTAATTGTATCTGAAAGGTTATGCTTTATAACACAACAGTCCATAAGCTCTAGGAAGTATTGCTAATAACTAAAACTACTGTTTATTGAGATACTATTGAGCTGCTGTATGCCAGGCACTTCACATATATTCTTATTATTCTTGACAACAACCCTGTGATATGGTTGTTAGTTTACTTCACTTATTAGGAGACAGGCACAAAGAGCTCACACATTAAGTACATGGTACAAATAAGATTTGAACTCAGTTCTGTCACATACCAGTATTCACATACTTTTAGATGAAATAAATTTGAGAGGGCTTGGAAAAATTCTAAAGAAGTAAATGGTAGCTGTTATTATTTCTGTTCAGCTGTGTTGCCTTCCAGACCACACACACACAACAAGGGACAGAGGAGAGAGAGCATTACAGCATGCTACCTCTGAATAGTAAGCATTGCATCTTGCCATTCCACTTTCCTTCATATATGTAACCCACAAGTAGTTAGAAGATAATAATAAAGGAGAAACCACTTTACATATGAACTACTTAGGAATAAACATAAAAATTAGTGTGCAAAGCTAGTGGACAACTTTAAAGCACTCCTGGGACAAAAATGACAGATTTGAACAAATGGAAAAATGCTCGTATTATTGGATAGAATGATTCAACATCTTAAAGATATTAATTTTCCTTGTGTTGATTTATAAATTTAACATGAACCAGATTAATAATATTAACAGTTTTTTTGCCCTAAAACTAGATGGGAGGATTCTTAACTTAATGAAAATACAATAAATCTTAGTAAGTCAGATGACTGATTCTCCTCACCACCACTCGTCCACTGGCATTTAGATGTATATATTAAAGTCATTTTTATCAGTTTTGTACTGAGGAACCTTATTCCCATACATAAGTAGATAGGAATGGGAGGAGTGTTTATAGAAATGCTGTGTAATTCTTTGAAACTCCTAAGTTATATGCCAAAGATCATAGCTCATCAAAAATTATTTTTAAGAATCAGCTGACTTGGAAACCATCCATTGGCAAAAGATTATTAGTTATTATCATACTAAATGACACCAATGATTCAAATTTTCTTTGGTGTGTAGAGGTTTTTCATTATAGTTCTTTGAAGTTGCTTATTTTAAAAACTACCTACTGCATCATTGCTTTTCCTTTTTCTTCATAGTTGCATTAAAATGCTCTCCAGCTGACAGAAATGGAGTCCAGGATAACTGTAGAACAAAATTCAGAGAAGGCCTGAATGTGCAAGAAGGAGAATCCTTATTACAGGTAAATTTTAGTAAATATAGTTCCTTATGAAAAGACAATTGTAAATGAAAAATTATCAGTCTTTTAATTATTTCCAGTTTAATTAAAACCCACCCAGTGTTTCCTGCCACTTTCATCTGAATTGCAATGGTATAATGCTAGTACATGAAAAAATGGAATTCTATGAAGTAGCTAATTAGAAGTCCTTCCCGTTGTATTTCTTTAAATAGCAAGTACCCCTAGGTTATTTTAAAGGTTCTCATTTAAGTCATTGGATTTATATTCTTTTTCAGGAATGTAGCTGTATTAATATAATTAATTGTATTAATAGATCAAAATTGTTCTTACCCTGAGTTTTACTTTTTTAAATGTATTCTCATAACTATATTGTCTTTTAACTGCTGTGTGTGACTTATCAAAAAGCTATAGATTTTCTAAGCAACTGCTAGCCCTATATGCTTTAGAACTTGGAGAATTTCTGGTATATTCATCTGTAAAAGTATTTTAAATCTTTTTTTTTTTTAATTCTAGTTCTTTCTCTTGGAACTGATATGATGCTTGATTCTCAGTTAACATTCTTAGGTATTTTGTTGAGGAAAGATAGAATGAAGATGTGTGCTATAATATGTGCTGTTACTGTGGTTAATTTTTGATTCTACCAGGTGAACTAGAGGAAAAGTAGCCATTAGTTTTAGTAACACCATTCATTAATTCAGTAAATGCTTTAGTGTAACCTAACAATTTGTAACATTATATTGCAATAATTTGTAGCATATATTTTATAATTCTGTAACTGTGTTCAGATCCCGACATTGAAAATTAAATTCTGCTTCCATTATATTAAATTAAGTGTATTCCAGCATGACTCCTCCTCCTCTTGCCCCTGGCTGAGGATCTTTATGTACACGTTAGCTGAAACAGAAAGGCTCCTTATTCAGATCATAGGAAAACATTCCAATACTTTCTGCTTACTGTAGGTAAACATACATCTTGGGTTATATGGTAAAGTAATAAGGCAAAGTGAAAATAGACAAATATGGAATGCCTAATTTTTGATAAACTGGTTTAAGTTATGGGTCAGTGATTTGTATTTTTCTCCTGGAATATTTAGATAGATTGTAAACATATGTCAAAGACACACAATAAGACTAATACTAATACAAAACTAGTGTCATTTTTAAAATTATTTGAAAATTAGAAGCATTTAGGTATTTAACATAAATGTGTCTATTATGAATTATATTGGATATGTTTTGTAGAACACTCTATTAAGAAGCATCACATATTGTATGATTCGTATATAGGACTGCGCTTGCCTGTTATCTCTTATAAAGCAAATGACTGAAACATAGTAGATGTGAGAATGGCACATGTCATTATATAAAGTTTCCATATGGCATCTAACTTCATTATTTCCAACATGCGATTACCAACCAATTATCCTTAAGATACAGAGGATGTTTCCAGAGATACAGTATTCCATTTGGCTTGAAACTTTTGATGAGATATCTTTTCCTTTGATCTTAACAAAGAAGACACATTAAAAAAATGTTACAAAAATTTTTAATTAACACTTAAAATATTTACTTTCTAGATGAGCTTAAATTTATTAATTTTTTACAAGGAATAACAATGAAACTAAAAATAACTTTCTGTATCCTTTCAGTATCTGTTATTTATTTCAGATCTTTATTTTCATATACTTAAACATGTTCTATCTGGTGCTATTTAATACTGTGCTTAGTAAAATCTGCAGCTTCATTTTTTAATTAGGAGTTGAAATTATGATTAACAGCATCAATTTCAGTGTTCTCATATTAAATAGTAAATGAAACACATGAGTTTCACATAGGTAGGTAAGATCTTTGTGACTAAGACTAAGGAATGATAATCTCTTATTAATATGTAATTATCATATTAATTTCTTCTGTTAATTTACTAAGATAGTAATTCAGTATACATAATAACCTTGTTCCATATGGTATTTAAAATCATTGGGATATACTTAAAATTGGTTATGCGTATATATTTTTTTAAGGCTTTTATTTTACTTCTGACAATTAACTTGTCTAAAAGGGTTTGATGATATTCTTTGTGTCTTGTGGCCATAATGAGCTTATTGGGAAGTACTAAGTTCATTTCACTGTTTGGAAAATCATGATACTCTACAAAACAATATGCATATAATCAGTGGATACTATTCTCTAGAAAGAAGGTATTTTCAGGATGAAAAAAATGCAAAAATGGGTGTATACTGCCAACCAAAATTTAAGAATATTCCATTTTGAAGATGTTAATCATTAAACGTTTAAGTTCCCTGTGGATGCCTTTATCATTCATAAGCCTGGGGAAATTGCCAGGTATTATAAGGTATAATTTGTGAAATCAAGGACCTTATAGCCAGGTTGTAATGAAAAGAGTTAACAGTCATACAGCCGTGGTGAGCAGCGCACATAAACGCGGCAGGTCACCATAGTTCAGGGGAAAGGCTTCAGAGCCAGACTGAAGTTGCTGCTTAGCGCAGCATTTTCCTAGCTGTGTAAGCTTGAATGAGTTACTATACGTTCTTTAATTCAGTTTCCTTGATTGTTAAATGGAAATATGGCACCTACCTCCATGGATTGTTGAAGGAATTAAAACACTTGAATATATCAAAATATTTAGAAAAGAGGCTGTTAAATAGTAGGTGCCATTTTTGTCTTTGTAATCAATTTCTCAGGAGTACAATACAGATCAAGGATTTTGAAGGTTAAAAGAACTTGGGTGAAAAGGAGTCACTGTACTTCATGTACCTTGTCTGATAAGAAAGTAGCTACCATACCACACTGTGTGAGCATCGAAGCACAGCCATGGTATCTTGTTAATTTTTGAATCCCAGTACTTAGCAGGTGTCCTGTTTGGTTTGTAAGTTTATTAAGTGTTGAGTAAACTAATAACTGTCATTTAGATACCTATTTATAACTTACAAAGGATGATCATATGAATCGTCATTTGCTCACTTCCACAACCTTGTAGTAACAGTGACTTACATTAATTGTCAGTTCCATGCCAGGCAGTGAGTTAGATAAGATAAAGTCATCATATCCACTTGATAAAATGACTGTTTTTCAAGTGATGGCTCTAAAGCTTGAAGGAGGAAATAACCAAAGCCACACAGCTAATAAGAGACTGAGATAGGAACCAGTCCAAATCTGTCTGACTTCAAAATGCATGCTTTTACACAAAATCATACCATATCCCCTTTTGCATGAGGAAGAGAGTCTCAGAAGCATTTAGACATGATCACATAGCAAAGAATATATCAAATACTGAGTGGAAATAGTGGGGGGTTATAGAATTAAAATATGTAATAACAATAAATATTTAAAATTATCTAAATACTTTTGATACCTAAGAGTATAGCGACATTAACAGTAGACTTGAATAATCTCTAAAAGAATAGATAAGAGAGTATAGCTTCCAGACTAAAACAAGGGAAGAAAAAGGAAAGATAAAAATAGTTGGCCTATTGCTCATGTAATTGTACATTAATAATAGCAAAAAAAATAGTTGGCCAAAAGCAGGCAAAATGGAAAGAAAAAGCATAGTACAGATGGAATAAACAGAAATAGCATATATAAAATGATAGCTTTAAACCTAAAATATATTAGTAAATTATGTTAAATGGACTGCATTTTCTGTTTATTTTTTTACATGTGTATTTTGTATTACATATGCCTTATGTTTTATATATAATCCATTTATATATATTTTCCAATAAAAAGTACTTTGAGACTATCCAAATTACAAATTGTGTCAGTGCTTGAACTGTCTTTGCACAAAGATTTACTCCTATCAGATTTGTCTTAAGGATCTAGTCAGCATCTTTACAAACTATCTTCCTCTAAAAAACAGTGTGATGGGTTATAGTAAATGATGTTTATACAGTTTATTTTCAAAGATGTGTACAGTGTATTTAAAACACATTCTGAAGCATGAGGAGGAAGATGAAACCACTTTTCTATTAGAGTTATTGTGATTGAGCATTAAGTTTAGCTCTGAGCTTTTCTTAGCCAAATCAAAAGGCGTGAATAGATTCCTCTCCATGGGCATGTGGTGTGTCAGTTTGTGAGGTATAATAATTTTAACCATTTTAAAGAGAAGATTTTTCATCAATAAAAGGAACAGCCTTTACTGCAGTCAATATTTATGAGTGACAATACTGTTATTTAGTCACATGACTTAATTTAATTACTTTTTTCTTTGTAGGCTCTGAATGGGTTTGTGCTGGTTGTCACTACAGATGCTTTGGTCTTTTATGCTTCTTCAACTATACAAGATTATCTAGGGTTTCAGCAGGTAAATTTATATTTATATTTCTTATACTTTAGGGGCACCATTGGTAATGTCTACACATGAAATACCAAAATCTATGCTGTAGAATAAAAATCTGCTTACAGCTAATATATTTTCATACTCTTAGTAATTTATTGTATTAGAATTTCCTTAAATGTTTATGAGATTCATGGATATTATGTTTCTTCTTTCACTTATTAAGGAATGTTTCTGTATAAGAAATGTTCAGGAAAGGAACAGATAGAGTTTGGATGGGGGCAGATAAAAATATTTGCCATCAAATTAGTTTTGGATACCTGAGGGCATATGAACTGTGAAATGAATGAGGTATGTAAAGGTACAAAGAAAATACTATGTCATATATCTTTAATTCTGATTTTAGGTGGATTATGGAAGCTTTCCTGAAGGAAATGGTATTTAAGCTAACATACTTAAGCTAATCTAGAGAAAGTGTGGGCTATTGCCACAAAGCCTAATTTCCAATCTTTTTGAATTTTAAAGAAAGTATACTAGTGTTCATGGAAAATCCTGTTTGAAACTTAATGACCTTTCTTGTTATTCAATAATGTGATTCATAAGTTAAGAAATCAAAGAGATTAGCTAATCAATTTAGTTCCTTAGAATAGAAAATAGACTACATAAGAGTTTTTTGAAACTTTTTTCATGTGTGTACATGTATGTATACACACACAATAGATGGAAAATATATTTCTTATGAATTGCAGTGAAAAAAGGTTAGAAAAACTGGTTTAAGGGCTAAGGGCTGAGCACTGTAGTAGGCGCTAGGAGGTGAGACATGGAGGAAGGATTTTGACCTAGTAAAGGCATAATCCCTCACTCTAATGAAGCCTTACTAGAAGTAAAATTTGAATGTCAAGAAAATTATTAAGGAACAATGGAGGAGATACATGATACTTAATAGATATTAAAGATGGCCGGATGTTCAGATAGGGTTTGATGAATGAAGTAGGATTTCCAAGATTAATGAATGGATAAATAAGCAGAACTTAAGGTGTTGCAATTAAGGGATGGGGAGGTGACCTACTTGACTGAAGTGTTGAGTGGGGGCGTAATGGTGAATAATTCTTGGCTTGTCAGTTATAGTTCTAGTCTCTTTCTAGATTTTCCAATCTTGGATGATTGGAGAGCTCTGTGATCATTTACTTTGCATTCATCACCATTAACAAGCACCCACTAATAAAGCTAGGTTTTGAATTGACTCTAGTAAGCAACATTTTTTAATCAATACTTTAAAAATGTTCTCTTGTGTCTTTTTTCTTTAGTCTGATGTCATACATCAGAGTGTGTATGAACTTATCCATACTGAAGACCGAGCTGAATTTCAGCGTCAGCTACACTGGGCATTAAACCCTTTGCAGTGTACAGACTCTGGACAAAGAATTGATGGTAAGAATGCTTACCAAAAGACAACATTGGTGATTTTTTAATATAATTCTGTGAAGGGAGCCAAAGAACCTTCAGGGGCATCGCCCTCCATGGTAAAGGCTGGGAAGAAGTAGGAAGACCCGAGTCTGCAGCTGTACATCAGAACAGGGTCACAAGGAGGTGAAGGTCCAAGGAACATTTTCACAGATGATAGTCACTGATGAATTTCAAGTATAGTAGTGTTGCCATGCTCAGTAATATATTTTGTAAAAACAACTGTCATACTTTTGTGAAAGATGGGAAGGAATTTACAAAGTTGATACTAGACCGTGGAGAGTTCTGTGTTTAAAATGTACCAGATTGAAAATCAGACTAGCACATGCAAGTATAAAAAAAACTTCTCAATGTAAGCAATGTTTTCAGATGTCTGTGAAAGTGTTAAAAAGAAAAAAAATTAGAAAATATGGAAATTGTTGACAGTGATAGCTCAGTAGAAATAAAAATGAAACCAAGTAGTTAAAGTTCTATGTAATAGAAGTGATTTTCAGTAAGTTTGTTTCTTTTCATTAGCTCCTCTTCTGAAAAAAATTTTTTTTGTATTCAGAATACAGACTCCAGTTTAGAAATTCACACTGATTTCAGCTACTCAGGCAATTTTATAGCAAAATGGAAAGTAAATTTGTATTGCTATTATTTCCACAGAAGCTAATGGCCTCCCACAGCCAGCAGTCTATTATAACCCAGACCAGCTTCCTCCAGAAAACTCTTCTTTTATGGAGAGGTGTTTCATATGCCGACTAAGGTGTCTGCTAGATAATTCATCAGGTTTTCTGGTAAGGTGCAAATCTTATACTGGCATTTACTATTAAGTTTTAAAATATAAAAAGGTGAAACCAACTTTCTTTGGTTAAATTTTAGTTTGGTCTTAAAAATCTACTTTATCAAATAATTGGGTAAAGCAAAAGTAACTTTTTAATATCATTATTTTGGATTTTTTAATATCTTCCATAACTCAAATTCTCTACTCTTTAGGATGCGGTTACAAATGCTGAGTGAAATAACGTGGAACCTTGTATTTTGCCTACGTGGAACCTTGTAGTTTGCCTACTTTTAGGATTTTTTACATAAAAGAGAACTGTGTAGCCCCTCTCTAGCAGTAAAATGTTTACCCCTTTGGATTTAATCCCTGACAGATTAAAAAAAAAATTATCATGGCCTTTTCCACGTGGTTAGAATAACTGCCTAAAAATGGTTGTATATTCATGATCTGGTATGAGATGGTGCTGTGAAGTCTGAACATCTGAGCAGGATAACCAGAGAGCAGCTTACAAGGATATTCAGAGTAGAGATGGTCTTTCCTCTCAAATGTCTGAATCCTCACTCTGCTGGGTCCAGAAGAAGAGAATACAAAGCATGTTGCATAAATTATTAGGAGTTTGAAACAATCAACTTAAACATTAGCAAACAGTGATTTTTGTTGGTATATTCCTGAAGATAATTTTGCTGACCCAGCATTAGAATTGTGCTGAGATGGTTTTCCTACTACTGATGATCAATTAATATGTGCTTCTGAGTTGGAATTTGTGTAATTGAGTCTCTTTTCCTTGTGCTGCTATCATATTGATGTCAGAATCATCCTTGGTATGGTTAATATTGTTTTAAGCAACTAACCATGTTCATGTTTAAATTTTCTTTGTTTCCTCATCTTCTAAAATTACTCTGTATTTTTAATAGAGTTCTGCATTCTTTATGTAATTTCATGGTTCATTTTAGTGTTTTGATACAATTATGTTTTGTTTCTGTCTAAAAGATTGCCATGAGTTATGAAGTACACTGAGCTATATAGCTCATAGAATATTTGCAAATTAATTGAGGGCTTCATTGCTACTCAATCATTCTGGAAACACACCTTGAGTGCCTGGTGCTACGCTAGGTGTGAATGATAGGGCAGTGGCAAGGTCAGAAACCATTAAAAAAACAAAGATGACCTGTTGTTTTTTTCAGGCTATGAATTTCCAAGGGAGGTTAAAGTATCTTCACGGACAGAACAAGAAAGGGCAAGATGGGTCAATACTTCCACCTCAGTTGGCCTTGTTTGCAGTAGCTACTCCACTTCAAACACCATCCATACTTGAAATTCGAACCAAAAATTTCATCTTTAGAACCAAACACAAATTAGACTTCACACCTACTGGTTGTGATGCCAAGTAAGTAAACATTTTCAGTTTTATTTCGTCAAATTTAAATTCTGTTACAGTAAGTCTCTCTTAGCATGTAAAACATATAGCATAGAATATTACATTGTTAGATTAGCTATTATTTCATATTCTTTTGAGCATAGCCTTTAAAATAATTCAGTCAGGCCCACAAGTCACCTTATTTTATCATAAAGTACTTGCCACAATTTCTGTATGATAAAGATGATGTGTTTCTATTAGTAAGATTCAGTATCCCGATGACATTGTTGGTTTTACATTTTTAAAAACTTTGATCTTTAGCCCTAGAAGTTCAGTAACTTTCAGATGATTATGAAATAGACTGTAATATTAGTATTCATATCATATCAAAATATATAATTGCTTTTCATCTAACATGGGAATTCAGACAGCTTGAAAGATTGCCCCTCAAAACGGAGTTTAAACATTGTAGATGTTCATTAAAGATTTTTTTTTACCTGCATAATCTACTGTTAGATTCATCTTTAGCCATACTATTTTTCATGGTCAGAAATGATGTAAAACTGAAATTTGCAGCCACAAGCAAAATAGAATAGTTAACTATCATAAATGTGGTTGGTTGTTTCTACTTGCTAATGTGAAATTTATGTCATGTAAAACATAGCACAGAAGATAGACTATAACCAATGAACTTAACAGTGGTTACTTCATTTATGCTAAATTTTAATTTTACTCTTTTTTTTTTTAAACAAACAGGGGAAAAATTGTTTTAGGCTACACTGAAGCAGAGCTATGCATGAGAGGATCAGGGTATCAATTTATTCATGCTGCTGATATGCTTTATTGTGCTGAATATCATATCCGGAGTAAGTTGTTCCTCAGGACCTTATACTCTAGTACAAGCTTTACTTAAGAAATATTAATTCAGATGTCTGTGGTAATATAAGTTATACTTTAAGCTGTATGAAAGGTTCCCATATTAAAAATGAAAATAATTATTTTTCCTGCATAGTTGCATGTGTTATTTAATGTTCCCTTTAACCTTTTCTATAATAAATTTAGTCTTAATAGAAAAAATAACTCCAAAGAACTATTTCAATGCATTTTATTATACTGTGTTTAAAAGGTGTCAAGGTATTTGTCATCCTTGGTGATAAATGAAATATATCCAAAAATATATTTGCTTCAGTGATTTTTCTGTAATATTTTGATAATTTTATTTCAGTGATTAAGACTGGGGAGAGTGGCATGATAGTGTTCAGGCTTCTTACCAAAGACAATCGATGGACCTGGGTCCAGTCTAATGCACGCTTAGTTTACAAAAATGGAAGACCAGATTATATCATCGCAACTCAAAGACCTCTAACGTAAGCATGAAGACTAATGTTACATTTCCTTTTTTATTTTAATAACACTTTGGTTTATAAATCCCCTCACCTAACTTAGAATTTACTCTAGACATGAAAATTGGAAAGATAATATGTATAGAAAGGAGGCAGCATAGCTGAAGCACATTGAGAAGTTAGAACTGACAAACTTTATTGAACTAAATATGTAGAGCTACAGAAAGAATAACCAAAGAAAACTCCAGGGTTTTATCCTGAGTATATGAAGGAACAATGAAAAGCTAGTGCCGTTTGTAAAATAAAATAAAAATATAGTAATGTTTTGTTTTAGCATGATTGTTACACAAGCAGTGATTTTGTTATTTATTCTGGAAATGAGTATTTTTGTCAAGTATTTGTATTGTAAAGGTGTTCTCTACTTGGAGTATTGATTTTTGTATGGGGCTTAAATTATTAAGTTAAATCTTTTTCCCTACTGCATTTCGGTCAGGGGATTGTATCTGTGGTTCCACTAGTCTAATATACTTGGGAACCAACTTCTCACTGTCTTAATTATTCTGCCTTTATAATCTTGATATCTAAGTATAAACCCACCTTTTCTTAGGATTTTTTTGTAGTGGTGTCCTTCAGGATTGTCTTGGCCCTTTATATTTCTGAATATATTTTAGAAATCAGTTTAAATGTTTGATACAATTCTTCCTCATACATTCTTGTATACCATTTTAGAGATGAAGAAGGAACAGAGCATTTACGAAAGCGAACTATGAAGTTGCCTTTTATGTTTACTACTGGAGAAGCTGTGTTGTATGAGATAACCAGCCCTTTTCCTCCTGTATTGGACCCAATAAGAACTAAAAATGGTGCTAGTGGAAGTGATTCTGCTACCAAACCAACTCTAAATAAGGACACACTCAATCCCAGTTCCCTCCTGGCTGCCATGATACAGCAAGACGAGGCTATCTATCTCTGTCCTGCTTCAAGTAGCAGCACACCTTTTGAAAGAAATTTTTTTAGTGAATCTGTGAATGACTGCAGTAATTGGCAAGACAATATGGGAACAATGGGAAGTGATAATATCCTGAAACATGAGCAAATTGGTCAGTCTCAGGAAATGAATTCAGCACTCACTGGAGCTCACACAGAACTCTCTCCAGATAAAAACAGTGACCTGTACAGAATTATGAAACACCTAGGTATTGATTTTGAAGATATCAGACACATGCAACAGAATGAGGAGTTTTTTAGAACTGACTTTTCTGTTGAGGATGACTTTAGAGATATTGACATAACAGATGAAATCCTGTCATTCGTCCAAGATTCTTTAAATAAGTCTACTTTCGGGTGTTCAAGTTACCAACAGCAGGAGACTGGAGCTCTGACCTCCAACTGCCTGGTGCGGGAGCAGCAGCAACTGTGTCAGAAAATGAAGCATATGCAAGTTAATGGCATGCTTGCCAATTGGAACACTAACCAGTCTGTGCCTTTCAGTTGTCCTCAGCAAGACCCAGAACAGTATAATGTGTTTTCTGACTTACCTGGGACCAATCAGGTGTTTCCCTACAAAGCTGAGATTGATACTCTGCCTTATACACAGAACTTTATTCCCTATAATCAGTCTGTGTTACCACAACATTCCAAGGATACACAGTTAGACTTTCCCATAGGGAATTTTGAACCAGTCCCATATCCTACATCTTCAAATTTAGAAGATTTTGTCACATGTTTACAAGTTCCTGAAAACCAAAAGCACGGACTAAATCCACAGTCAGCCGCAGTAACTCCTCAGACATGTTATGCCGGGGCTGTGTCGGTGTGCCAGTGCCAGCCAGAAGCTCAGCACAGCCATGTGGCTCGGATGCAGTACAGCCCAGCAGGGCCGGGCCCACAGGCATTTTTAAGCAAGGTAAGGGTTATCAAACTGAATAAACCCTTTCAGTGATTCCGCTTATATTTATTAATTCCTCTGATATCTTATAAATAGACATGAGTTATACATGTTTTATATTTATATGCCAGTACCTTTCCAATATGTTACTAATACATTTACCTGAATCATAAAGTAGAAAGAAATCCAGGGGTAAAGCAACTTGAATACATCCTTAAGTTACCAGGTGAAATTAGTTAAAAGTATATTGTTTAAAATACTCTATGTGACCTTTTAAAAGTACGGGTTTCACAGCTCAAATATAAGTTGAAATTGGGTTAACATCACTATAGGGATGCTTTCTTCAAATGCCTTTGTCCTAGATGATCCCTGGAATTCATTCTGAAGCTCCTCCATGTTACCTGCCCAATCCTTATTTTATCCTCTCTAGCATTCTTAAAGAAAAAAGGGTAACTCAGCTGGCTTTATCATGGGACTCCAGGGTGATCCTGTGTTTTTGTTTAAGTGTGTCATCAGAAGCCTTTTAGCAACAAGCACACTTGAAAAATACTTAATGATAGCTGCTCTCTGTCATAACCAGGAATATGTTTGCATTTATGCTTTTCCTTTAGAAAATAATATATTTAAATTTAGTTTTGAAGAAAATCCTGATTAAAATTAAATTCAGTTTTGGAGTATAATAGTTTACAAATGTTACTTGGATCTTTTTTGCTAATTGTTTTCTCTGGCTTTTGGTTTGTCTTGCATATGTGTGTGTTACTAGAAAATGGTGGTGAATGTTTTTCCTATCCTCATCCCTAGACATCCTTTAATTACATTAAAATTTAACATTCAGTTACAGTCTGTCTCCTAACATTGCTGTGAAATAAGCATGGGAAGGTTAACTGGAATAAATTACAGAGAAGTTAATTATGTCAAATACATTTTGAGATACAGGACTTGCAAACACTGTAAAGAACTCATGGGATAATGCAATACTGCTTTCTGAATAAGAATTCCACAGACCTACATATTCTTCTAAGGAATTATTTTAAAAATGTGGCTCACCTAATACTGTTTAGAGCAATGCTGTCCAGTAGGCATATAAAGAACATTGCTGATGTGTGTGTGATGACTGAGAATAATTTATTCAAAACCACCGTTTTCTGGGCAAATGATACTACATTCCATTTGACAACTTGACAAAGTTTCCATTCATTATTGATCTAGATTATGTGATTCTTACTGTTACATAGGCTTTACAAAGGTAAATTTTATTTGAAGCAATTAAGGGTATGATTTTAATATGTTTGAAAGTTTCCACAACTTTCATTAACTAGATGCTAAAATATAAAGGATTTATAATATATAAAACTATCTGTATGTACTTCCTTCCTATCTTATCATTTTATAGCAATCTTATTTCATTGTAAGACAGCAGGCATTTTATTTGTTAACTTAATTCTGTAATTATAATGGTACTAATTAAAAGGCATATTACAAATTAAAAAATTGGTTCAGGAAATCCTACCCACGGTAAAATATTTTTGGAGTATTAAGAAACCTCTAGCAAATCTGGCCTCTTGGAGAAGTCCTAGGTCATCTGCAGTCCAGTTAGGATACCAGATCTTAAATCTGGTTAAAGCAAATTTATTTGTGATAGAGAATATATAACTGCACTTCATGACAGTTATATATTCTCTGATCCAAACCAAAGGCAGTTCATTCATGAAATGCCAGATTTGGGAGTGAGACAGTTGTATCACTCATCTGTACCATCTAACCACAAGGTCATAAATGCAACTAATACATAATATGTGGTCAGTCTATTTTCACTGAGTGATTTAAAATTTACCGGCAGCAGTAAAGGAAGTTGAAGTTAATTTAAGCCATTACGTGATAAAATATATTAAGAAATTTGAAAGATGGATTCTAATAAGTTGCATTGCTATTTTTGTTCTCAGTTTCAGAATGGAGGAGTTTTAAATGAAACCTATCCAGCTGAATTAAATAACATAAGTAACACTCAGCCTGCCACACACCTTCAGCCCTTTCATCGTCCATCAGAAGCCACACCTTTTCCTGATTTGACATTCAGTGGATTCCTGTAATTCCAACTCCAACTCCAGTTTTCACCTTGGTGTTTGGATTAGTTTAAGATTGTAGCATAACAAAATTGTCTGTGTCGGTCATCAGCAAGTAGACATGGAGGCATTGTTGTTTGCACTTAAAAAATATGAAAATTACAGATACTACAGTCATTAAAATAGTGTGCAGCTGAGAGGAGTAAGGTACCCCCTACATTTCACACTATTCTGAGTGCCACAGAATACACAAAACTTCTTCAGGGGAACTTCAGGACACTTTTAAAAAAGAAAATTCTCTCTATTGAAGTGATTTGTTAGAATAAAATGAAATGCTTTGAATTGCTTATCAGTACACCAAATACAAAATGATTTCCTTTTATTTTTCTCTGGTGCTTTTAAAAAAAGAGAGAATCTCAGTGCTTTCCTCCTCCATTGTTAATGTAAGTGCCTCACAATTTTTTTACTGTAGGTTGTATATTTTATATGAAATATGTTTTTAAATTAATGTTATTTGTATTTCTTAAATTCAGTCCTTTTTATTCGTCCAGGCACGTTTTAACTGCACTACTCACCCACTTTCTTTAGGTAGAGGGCAAATCATGATTGAAAGTTATTTATTACATAATCTAGTTGCTTCCAGACTTTAAATGTGCTGTGTGCCTTATGTTGAAAATTTTGAAAGTAAATGCTACTTAGATAATAACTAGGAAATAAAGACAGTAGTACTAAAATTTTAAGTGTCTTCAAAAGAAGTTCTCCACCATGGTAGTTGAATGTGAAAAATCTGCTCTTAACTGCAACCATGTTTATTATTTCTAGCTCTTCAGTTGAAGCACCCATTTTATTGTGTATAAAAATTCTTTAATGCTTCAACATATAGTATGTTGACTTTATAAATTTCACTCAGTACAGTGGAGACTATTTGCTTTTCTCATATTTGAGGAGTGTTAAAATTGGTGCAAAGTCATTATGAAAGAATGGTGCATTGTGTAATGAACAAAAACTATTTGTAAAACATTTTCAATCTTTCATTTGAAAATAGTCCATACCTTATACGTGCACATAATTTGTTGAGGTCGTACATATTTTATCACTGTGTCTTTTTAAGAAATCAAATAATGAATCCAACTGCTTTTAAGTTGGTGTCAAAAAGATGACCATGCAGTTCTCATTTAGGTTGTTTCTATATAATGACCTTTCTTAGCAGTAAGACAAATTAATCACCCTAGTAACTTTTCTGTCTTCAGGTGATTTAAAGGAAAAGTGCCACCATTCTAAAGGGCATAGGCACGTTTTGCAATGTATTATGTAAAAGCATGTATATAAAAACATGGAATCCTGAACTGAGATGTACTGTTAAAATGCATTTTTTCTTTTTTTTCAATTAATGTATATGAAAGCAGCTTCAGATAATCTGTCAGTTCTATGCATTTTCAGTCAAAATATTGAATCAATCTGTAGAATTTAAGTGTTGGAAAAAAAATAAATTTGTCTAAAACATTTCATAATTTGTTTCCAGCATGAGGTATCACTGACTTAGACCAGTGGCCTGGATTAATTTCCATTTTTACATTCACACTTTTCATTAAAAGTCTTCATATAAACCATTTTTGTTAGTCTCTTCTACATGTTATTGACTGAATTGTTTCATGAAAAAATAGGCATTTTAATTGTGAATATGACAATTATACACTTAAAAATTTATTGTATATTTTTATCTATATAACTAAAATTTATCTATCTGAATAATAAAATCACATTAAACCAAATACACCTTTGTCTGTATTGCTAAGTGCCAAAGAAAGAATGCTTTGTGTATTGTTCCGCTGAGGATTTATAGATGATATGCACTTCAAAGGAGGTGGATGTGTCTAATTTGAACTTTTCCTGTGCTAGGTTGTTTTCATAGAACCTGAAGAATTACCAGGGTTCCCATGTATTGTCAATCTTTTTAGTCATTACTATGCACAAACTAGTGGTTTTCAGTTATCACTAACTTTTAGGTAAATGTTCTCGTGGCTTTTCCCTTTCAGAATGTTACTGCTTACATATGCCATGCATACATTTTTTGTTTAAAGTATGATTTATACTATCAAACAGAATTGTATACAATAATATATATGGTAATAAAAATCAAGTATGAATAATATGTTTTCATGTAAATTCTTTCTGGTCTATATAAAGAGTATGTATAGTATTATTATTAGGTCGGTGAAAGCAGTCTGCGATATTTAAGGATACACTAAGGCAGTAACTCATAAACTTCTTACGAAGTTTTGCTCCTTGACATTTTGTCCTTTACCTGAATGTTAAAATGGTCCTGAAATACTGTTCTCTTAAGCCTTGTATTATCAGTGTTACAGATATAGTGATGTTAGTATTTCACATTAAAAAGGCTAAAATTCCATAAAACGCATGTTAATTTTTCTAATGCAAGCACAGATTATAACAAACATAAATTGATGTTTTAGCCTTTGGTGTTAAAACACTCACCAATAATTCTGCAATTAGACTTATTTGAAAGAAATTCCTGAGAAAAATAGTTTTCATTCTAGTAACAATTCTTTTTTTACATTAGTTTTATCCTTTACAATCATTAGGTATTTTTCTCAGCAACCTAATATAAACATAGGAAGTTAACATCATACTTAATTTTGAACATTTTAGAAAGACTGAGTCTTTAAGAATTACATGTTATCATTTTAACTGTTTGATCTGAATATATCAAAACAAAAACCAAGATAATTGTATTTCTGATCTCTGCTTTCACTCAAATGGCATGAATGACTTCAACTTACTCCCTTTTCACCAAGGCTGCCAAACATACCCAGAGATGTAAGCTACTCAAGATACTTGATAATACCTCTCGATATTTCTCCCAGTGTCTGCAGATAACCTTGCTTCCAGTTTTACTAATAAAATTGAGACCATCAAACACCCATACACATCCCGTGCGTCTGTACCTTCACCTCCACAATACCACCATCTTTAGTCTGCTCGGCTCATCTCCAATATATGAGCAGGAGAGGTTCCCCTAACCCCACCATTACCACCCTTCCTTTCCAATTTCATGCACTTAGTTCCTACATTTCCCTTCTCCAGAGTCCTTTCCTCTATAGGCTTCCCTGTGTGTACAGGTCTCCTTCAGTCCTGGAAGAAAATTACTTGATCCTGAATCCCTTTTCTTATTAAAGTACTTCATCTCCTCTTCTAAAATAATTTTTGATCTCCTTAAATCTGGTTTTGTTTTCTGCCCTTCTATTACACTGCTTTGTTGAAGTTCATGCAACTTCCTTCTTAGCATTGGCAGATTCTCTATGGCCTGGCAGCCAAATTAACTGCACCCCCAGTGAACTTCCTTCCCTTGGCCTCCATATTAGTTGTCCTGAAACTATTATTCCTTCAGTTTTCTTTGTTAGCCCCTCTTCCCTCCTCCCACTTGGCAACAGGCTTGGTTCTGACCATTTATGATTTTTCCCTCTACAGACTCTCCGTTTGGAAGCTCATCCATTCTGCAGCTACTATCTTTGTGATGAATCACTTCAAAATCTTATCTCTAAAAAGGGGGGAGATACAAAGACATTATCTCAGATTGTCATTGTGGAGCATCCTTTCTCTTGAGAGGAGCATAGCAAAGCTAAGCACACAGGCTCTAGAGGCAGACTCCTGGCTTCCACACATATATGACACGACTCATGGGGAAAGTCTCTTTCTCTCTGACCCTGAGTTTTCTTCCCTATAAAATAAGGATAACAGTTGTACCTGCCTCACTGGATTATGGAAGGACTCAAATAATTTATTCCCCCTGGCCAAAGCTAGAATAATCTGAGCAACAAACTGTATGATAGCACTGGATTACAATCCAAAGAATAAAGTAAAATATCCATCCCGATACAAAGAAATTATTGCACACATAAGTAAATGATGAGGAAGTTGGGGGGGGGGCAAATTTTCATACAGCAGAATCCCAAATATTTGTAGATACTATGTCCTCCAGTAGGTGGAGCTTAATACCCCTTCCCCTTGAGTGTGGGCTAAATTTAGCAACTTGCTGCCATATAGTACAGAAAAGGGAAAAAACAAACAGTAAGTTTACATTTTAGAAATCTGGCAAGCACTACTCTTACCAAGTGATCAAGTTGACATCACCAATGATAAGTCATGAGAGCATGTTCTGCCTGATACGGTGCTACGACAAGGACACCTCAGTTCTGTGGTTTTGTCAGAAACACATACCCCAGCCTAATGGGAAAATGTCCGCCAAACCCAAACAGAAACAATCCACAAGATTCCAAGAGTATTCTTTAAAGCGTTAAGGTCAACAAAACCAGAGACTGAGACACTGTCACTGGTCAGAGACTAAAGAGGCATGTTGACGAAATACATGGTACCTTGGACTGCATCCTGCAATAGTTAAGGGGCTTTAGTGGAAAACTTTAGAATCCAAATAAAGATTTTACTTAATACATTGTACCAATGTTAATTTCCTAGTTAACCAAAGTACCATGGTTATGTAAGACATTACCATTAGAGGACCCTGGGTGAAGAGAATGAAGGAACTCTGTCTTCACAACTTTTATGTACATCTGAAATTATTTCAAAATACTATAGAAACATTTCTGTATTTTAAAAAAAAGTGTGTTCATTGCCACATGGAAAGTACTCAGTAATTCTGCCATGTCTGTTTCCCTGTGATAACTAAACAACCTTGTCTCAGGTGCAGGTGAATCCACACACTGACACCAATCCTTCTCATTCTGTTCACTGTTGACTTGATGAATTATCTTGGTTTTTGGGTGTCAGCGTGGTGTTCCTTTCAACTTTGATCTTGACAGTGATTTTTCTAGCCTGTGTCTGTAACTCCTACACATCAACTGCAATACCTGTTTTTCCATTCTAGCTAAGTACAGCCACATCTTAGACTTTGAACACTTGTAACAGCCTTATTTCTGTCAACTTGAAATTTCCTCTTCCCTTCACACCATCTTCTTTACACTTTCCTAATCCTTTCTTCACTCTCACTGTGATCTCTAGTCCCTTGAGAACACATTGTTCATTTTCAGTCCATTAGTCTGAACCTCTGAATCAGGATTTCAGGAATGTTTTACTTGTACCCTGAATTGCTCACTTTATTAGTAAGTGCCTCCCTGATCCATGTGCCCAAAGCACTTTCTTTCCCTGATAAGCATTCTTGCTAGAAAAAGTGACAAAACTGAAATAGTTGACCTCACCACGAATTTTTACCATGTCTATGGCAGAGAATTTACCTACACCGCTGTCAGCTTCCCTTCCTTCTCAGGAAGAGAACCCTAACTTTTTTCTGGTCACATTGAGGAAAAAAAGACTACATTTCCCAGCCTACTTCATGGATAGGATAGCTAATATAAATTCTGGCTAAATTTACATGAAAGCAAAACTTCTGTGCAATACTTCTTGGAAGGCTGCTTAAAGAGATTCAGTGCAGCTACAAGGAGCCTTTGGCCTTCTGATTTTCTTCTTCCTAGCCAGCACATGTGGATGTGATAAAGGGAGATCCAGTAGCTATCTTAAACCATGAAGACAGAAGCCACACACTGGGACAGTGAAGCAAAAACAGAATAAGCTAGGGTCCCTCATGACTTGGAGCCACAGTATTGAGCCAGCAGACAAGCTTTTGTCTGCCTACCCCTGGACTTCTTTTATATAAGAGAGAACTGTCTGCCTTGGTTAACCCACCTTGCTAATATCTGCTCCACCCCTATTATGCTGGTATCCTCATCTTCTCAAATACAATGGCATTATCTTCCACTTGACTGAAAATAGTCTGATACAATCAATTCTATGATAATTCAATGAATGCATTAATTTCTTCAGTATAATCTATTCACTTCTAAGGAAAATAAATCAAACTACCAGTCCATTCTTTTTCCCTTTTTAAAAATGTTTATTGTTTTACATCTGAAAAGAGTAGCTAAGGCTTGCTTTCATTCATTACTAACCTCTTATTGACTCTTCACAGTCTGAATTTAACTATACCAGTTTTATGTGTACAAACGTTCTGTTTAGAAACTTTCCTTCCTTGATGCTTCTTACCTTAGCTTCTGTAATATTGTATTCTAATTATTTTCCTGATTTCTGATTAATCTGGGTCTCCCCTCTTCTATAACTCTACAGATAGACATTTTTATAAGGTTCGGGCTGTGTCCTTCCTCCTTCTCTCTTTACCCCTCTTATCAACTCACCTGATCACTTCACTGGGTGTGACTCAATGTGTAGCTTAGACCTATTTCTGACTTCCTGGCCCAGATTTTCAATGGTATGATTTGTACAGTATGTAGTATAATTTAATTTTTTAGGTATCTTATCAGGACCTTGAATTGTCTTTGAACAAACTTAAATGAGTCATTTTCCCTAAGTCTAATGATTCTCCTATCATTTTGTTAACATCTCCTTCACCAGGCTTCCAGTATAGCCCAAATGCAAATCCTCACCTCTGTCCCTCTGCTCTGCCACAGTAGCCAGCTCCCCTGCACAATGGTCATTTGCTTCTGTGCCTACAACCCGAGACTCTTTAAATTATACTTAGGAACTCAGCTAAAGTGGCCTGCCAACTCCCAGCAAGAAAATACAAAGTAGGAAAGAAAAAAACTACTATAGATAGGACAGGAGCCTGCGGGAGAGACTAGCTGTAGGAATTCAGAGAAGTTTCAGAGTTAAACATGGTTGCAACAAGCAAGGATTTGGGCTGGTTAGAGGCGGGGGTGGGGTCGGGGGGGGCGAGGACAGGGAGTCATTTGTTCATCATTTAGCTAACTGTCCTGTTGGGAGCAGCTCCATGTAAACTTAAAGCATTTGGCTAAATGATCTCAAATTATTTCACTCCTTCCTAGTGGGACTAGTCTGTGTTCCTGGCTTTGAGTCCAGGAATTTGATGTCTCTGATCTGAAAAGAACCAGAAACAGTGTATTCTATTGAGTGTCCACGGGCCATCTGCATTTGTATCATGTGGGGAGGGCTATTAAAAATTAGATTTCTGAAGACCCCCCTATAGGCACTGAATCAAAATTTGTAGGCTTGAGAATCCTGTTTTTAACATTGACCTCTGATGATCTGTATGTACATTAAAATGTAAAACCATCCATGTATGAAAAAGAAGACCATTCTTGTCACTTATGGTCTAGAAGTTAATACAGAATCAATGGTAAAAGTTATAAGTTAACAGATTTTGCATTACATATAAAGAAGACTCTCTCATATGGAAAGATGCCTAGAAATTGAACAGGCTGATTTGAAATATGATGATCTAAGTGAAAATTACCACTTAGAATTTGTGCTGAGAGTAATTAAAAATTCTGATGTGTTATACTTTTTCACTACTAAGTTTCCTTGTCCACTTCTTAGAATCTCTGCCTCTGTTAATTTTTCATGTTAGGTGATGTATTTGATGGCCCCCATTTTATGCTTGAAGAAAACAAAGGCCCAGAGACGATCCTGTGCAAGTCTCTTAGTGATAAAATGATCTCACGTATCTTGAGTGCTGGGCTAGGATTTTTCTCCCCAGCCCAAGAAGTTGGCTTTATTCTCCACTTAGGGAAATCAAAATATTCAGATAACTTTTTTTTAACCCTTGATATATGAAATTATTTTTATTCAGAAGTATATTTTTATTCATTTTATATTTTTATTCTTTTATTCAGCATTACAGTTTCACCCTCCTTTCAGATAAAGCTGGACTTCCTGCTGCTTGTGGACTATCTATAAATTTACCCTCCACTGCTTTCAACTACATACTTGTTGATATTTTAGGGTGTGGGAACCTAATTTGGGGACTTTGACATCAAAGATTTAGGACCGAGACTAAAATACATATTTCAGAATTAGGTTAACATGAATTTTCACTAAATGAATATCTATTTCCACAAGTACTAATTTCCATTGCTTTTAAAACACTTCCCTTCCTCCTTATTAAATCAACTGACATGTAGAAACTCTTAACTAGCTTTGAATATCAAGTGAGTTACTGCACTTAGAATAGGAAAATTTACCTTCTTGCCAAGAACTGTGAATGGTTTGAGATTTTACCCTATATTCAAGCTCACAAGTTAGCTAGTCAATTTCATGGATGCCAGAAGACATATGATTCCTAGGTCAGAGGCAAAGGGCAGTTTCTTACAAGAGCAACAGCATTTATGTCAGTTCCACACAAGGCAAGACAAACATTTTCAGCTTCCTGCAGTTCCAGGAAAGAAACCCTGAAGCTGGGGACCCCAAATATAATGGTGGCACACATACTTGACCCTTTGTCCTGAAGGGAGACACTGTCTCTATCTGCTAAGACTGTTCACTGTACAAACATCCTTGAAAAGATTGCGTAGAACAAAGTCGTCAGAGCCTCTGCTTGCAAAATGTGCAGAAACACAAGAGACCCATGGAGAATTGTCTCCAACGCTTACCGTGACTGGTTTGCCTGTTCTTAGTAAAATTTTCACTTCCTCTCTTGACAGCCTGCCTGTTCTTGACTGCAGAGACGAGTACTTGAGACGGACAGCATGGCAAACCAGAACAATTCTCTATCTCCAAATTACATTATTCTTACTCTCCTGGGAAATAGCTCTAAATCCTGACTTTAATACTCTGCTCCAAACCCTTGTAAAAGGCAGTGTACCACGATGTTCAAGATTCAGGGCAGGGTACTGGGTTTGAGTTCTGACTCTGCTCCCTTGCTGGATGTTATAGAAGGGGCTGATTTAACCTTTCTGTGCCTTAATTCCCTCCTCTGTGAAAAGACAATATAATGACTTGACTTTACAGGATCTTTATGAGAACCAAATAATATAATAGATGCAAAATGCTCTGTACTGGCACTGGCACATGATAATAAGTGTTAAAGAATTGTTAGCTCTTACTGTTTTGGAAGTCTGTATTAGTTGGGCTAAAGGCCAGGCTGCTATAATGAAGAGATAAAAAAATGCATTGTTTCAAGATGGACATTTGTCTCATGTAATGGGTTCTGCTCCACAAAGCCACTCAGGCTGGTGAGGCAACTCTTCCACTCAATATATATGCTCCAGACACTGGCTTTTCCAACCACGAGGAGGTAAAGGAAGAAACCTGTCTAGGCCAAGGATCTTTGAGGGAAAAAGTCAGAAGTTGCACACATTACTTCTGCACACATTCTGTATCCATTAACTTAGTCATGTGGTCATATCTGGTTGCAACCATTTGCCCACCTACAATTCTATGTCTATGGAAAAAGAAGAAACAGATTTTGGTAGACAACTGAAGGACCCAATAAAAATAAATAGCTTCTCTCTTTTCCATCTGAATTTTGAAGCCATCAAGAGATAAGAAAAAAGTGTAAGCTGAGAAGAAATGTCATCATTATTAGAAACTATAACTTCAGACAAGAGTCAAAAGGAGATTTTCTACTCTATTCCCCCAGTCTCCAATAAGGACCTTGGAACCGACTATTCTGGAATATTTTGAGTGGGCAGAGCCAGTGTCAGAGAAGGAGATGTGATGACAGAAGCAGAGATGAGAGAGAGGGAGACTGATTTTCAGACACTCTCTTTTGACCTTGAAGATAGAGGACCACAAACCAAGAAATGTAAGCAGCTTCTGGAAGCCAGAAAAGGCAAGGAAACCAATTCTCCCCTAGTGCCTTCAGAAAGATTGCAGCCGTCCCAACACCTTGATTTTAGGACTTCTGATCTCCAAAACTGTAAGATAATAAATTTATGTCATTTTAAGATACTCAGTTGGTGGTAATTTATTATAGCATTGATAGGAAATGAACACAGTGATTATAGATTTTTAAGAAGGTAGGAGAGGCATTTGGGAAGGAGATATTTACTCTTCCATTATAATCATTTCTAGAGAAGAATAAAGAGCTGTTCTCTGCACCTCTCCATGGCCATTCTGCCAGGAAGGACCAGGATGGTCTGGCGACATTCCTCATTCCTCCCCTCCAACCTCAGATACATCTGGTTCTGCAAAAGAACCTCCACTTTATGAGGATGATAGTGGGGTCTGATGGGATCCAGCCTTGCCTTGGCATTGCAATGAAATGTAGAAGAACACAGCCAACTCCATTTCATTACAGCTTTGCCTTTTCCAGATGTTTAGCTCATATCAGAAGCCAGGAAATACATTGCTTACAGCCCTGCCTGTGTTTCTGAAGAAGGGTCCTGATAAATGGCCTGGTCTTTGCAAATAACCCTAAAAATTGGCCTAATTCCTAGAAGAAAAATGGCTTTACTGAAGTAAGTTAGACACAACACAGGTAGTGTCGGTTATACGTCGTTGTTCTGCACTTAAAATTAACAAAACTACTTCGAAGATGCTTTTCACAGCTGTGCATCTAAGGTGCTTGTGTAGGAGAGGAAAAAATAACTTTGTAATTAATCTCTATCATGGTGTTATCATGCAGTAGGGTCTAAAAAAGACCATTGAAAGAATAGGTGACCCCAAACTGTCAGAGAACTCTTTTTTCCTGAGCACAGGGCAGCACATATCTGTTCAGTGCTCTGTTTGCACAGCAATTTCACATCTATTTCCACAATCGATTCTGACTCCTACTCTCTAAGGAAGAATCCAAGAGCAGTCAGTACCAAATGACTGTAACTGGTGGCATCAAAGACTGTGCACAAGTCATATGCCCTCCAAATCAAAATCTAAAAATATTTTGGGGGTGGTCTTTCATAGGCTACAAGAGTTGAACATTGGTTTAACTACGTGCTTCAGGCAGTTGCAATTTCCCTTCAGGTTCAGATGCTAAACTGCGGACTAATACTCACATACTTAGGCAGGGTTCCTATTGTGGAGTCTATTGAGAAATTGCTATTGAGGACTTATTATTCCTACAGTTGGGGAAAATTGAGGTTGAATGGGAGATAATTAATGCTTACTCTACCTAAAGTGCCCTCATTTTTCAAGTAAATTAATATAACCAGATCTAACAATGATTTGGCTATTTGACTGGCCAATCTTTCAGGAGGTTTCGCTCCTTGATTCAAGTGAGATATTCGATTATCTCCCACTGAACATTCATGTCAGCTAAGACATTCAAGATATATGCTTTGCTCTTGACAGAACTTTATCTTTCCTGGAAAATTAAGGTTTGCCTCTGCACAAAGGCCATCAACAAAATTTATCCTTACATTTGTGTATGTATCAAAGAAAAGTCCTTAACTGCACATGGGACATTTAAAAAAGTTATAAGAACACCTCAGTTTAAAGCAAAAGCATGACCACACTTAAATAATAGACTCCCATATTTTCTTTCAATTCACAAACTACAAATCAATTGCCAGATGTGTACTCTAAATCAGTTTAGAGCACAGAAAGAAAATTTGATTTCTGATTACCTTCCATGTTCTAGACATTCAATATGTACATTTCACTAGCCCTTTGGGGTTTTGGGTTTGCTCTTAGTTCTGAAGCAGCATCAGTTTGTGGAAGAGTACTAGGAAAAACGGTCTTATGAAATATACTATGGCATTTACTGTAGGGATTGTATTTAAATCCCTTGGAAAAGATTCATTTGCTTTTTTTAGTATTAGAACTGGAAAACAGCATGCTTTCTCCTCTAACTGTAATTGACTCTCTGTTTTGAACACCAGGAAGTATAAAACCAAATCAGGGCACAACTAGAGCAACAATTTATGTCCTTAATAGCCTACATATTTGTGCTATATTTTCACCTCTCCCTAACGTGCATTAAACCTCTACTCAATTTATATTTTCTCTGCTGTTACTTTGCATGTATTTTTCTGTTCATGCTATGCTATTTTATTTAATGTGTTCTTTTAATCGAATTCATTTTTACTTTTTGGAGTGTTTGGAATAAAACAAAATAAGGAATGTAAAAATGGAAGAAAAATAATTCTACTTCCAGCTCTGATTACTAGAAGCTGTGGTACCAGATATAACTGAATATGAGTGTTAAAGGCTCTCCCAGTGTCAGTTTGGAATACTTGTCAACAAAGTTTACAGGAGCTGATTTTTTTTTCATTCTGTAATGGTGCTAGCGTACACATTAGGGGGTCTATGTTCTTCAATCATCCTTAATTGCTTCAGTCAAAAATTCATGAGTATCTAAAGGTTTGACATGACCATCAAGATAGTTAAGAATGGGGAAGTTGAGCAAAATGGCAACATAGGAGACTCCCGAATTACCCTCCTGCCATGGACACACCCAATCTACCCACGGAGAAACTACCTCCGAAAGAAATCCAGAAACTAGAGAACTCCTACACATCAGGTGAATGAGATAATACCCACATTAAAATGGGTAGGAAAGGCTGAGACAGTCTTGCCATAAGCCCTCCCCTCAGCACATCACACAATTGGGAAGAAACTCTCTCGACTTCCAACTTCTTCCTGATGAGCAAGGGGTTTGCATTCTATATTTAGTACCACAACTTTTAAGACTCCCAACTGAGGGATGGACCCCTCATAAAGCCAACGAGGGCTTGTATCTGCAAAACTATAGCAAATGAGGGAGCAGTTGTTAAATGGCATGAACGCACTCTTCTAGGGATCAGGGTGGAGAGCAAGAGAATCACGCATCTCTTAGTCTTGCTATGAAAGGTCTCATCTGCATACTTTGAAAGCTGCTGCCTGAGAGTCAGGCTTCTAATTTACCACAAATATAGGGGCTGGCTATGATCCTCCTTGGATGCCAAGAAAACTCACAGGCACCTCACTGACTCTCTGAACCCCATTTCAAGTCACCAGTATCTCCCTGGAAGGAGCTTGTACATGTGTCTGTGACCCAGCTTTTGCAGCTGCTGCCCCAGTAGCAAGTCCCTGGTTTCTTGGTGCTGAAAGCTAATGGACTTCCATTCACAAGTCCAACAAGACTAACGATTAGGAATGCCTCCCTGTGGCTATACACCTAGGCCCAGTACAGATAACAGGATAAAACCCTCATCTCCCAGTTTCTCCCTGAAAGGGCATTGACCACACTCTTAGCTGCTGCCTCAGGGTTTAGCTTCCCTTCAGCCTGAATCTAGGCACCGAATGCAATCCTCCCCTGTGGGACATTGACAGGTCTCAACTCCTGTCAATAATTAAGAATAAAGAAGGATGTATGGACAATAATAAAGACTCGAGAGAATACCAGAAGCTCAGGCTAACTGATGAAGCTTATCTCATACACGAGACTACTCTGTCAAGACTAGAAAAGGTGGTTCTCTTATCTAAGGCACAGAAACCAATGAGAGAGACAAGAAAAATGAAGAAATAGGAATATGTTTCAAACAAAAGAACAAGATAACTTTCCAGGAACAGATCATCATGAAATGGCTATAAGTAATTTACCTGATAAAGAGTTCAAAATCATAAAGATGCTCACCAACATCAGACCAATGCATGAAAAAAATGAGAATTTCAACAAAGAGATACAAAATATTTTAAAAGTACAAAACAGAAGTCATCGAGGTGAAGAATAATTGAACTGAAAAAATTCAACAGAGGGGTTCAATAGCAGCCTACATCAAACAGAAGAAAGAACCAGCCAACTCAATGATAGGGCAGTGGAATTCATCCAGTCAGAGGAGTAAAAAAAAAAACAAAAAATGAAAAAGAGTACAGATAGATTAAGGAATTTACAGAATACCCTTAGTAGACTGACTCACATTATAGGGATTCTGGGAGAAGAAGAGAGAAAAAGGGTGGAAAATGAGATTAATAAACAAGAATGATCTCAAATAAACAACCAGAACCAGGAAGCCTGTAGAGCTCCAAATAAGAAGACTCCAAAGAGACCCACACTGAGACATTATAATTAAGTTGTCAAAAGTTAAAGACAGAGAATCTCAAAATAGGCAAGAGAAAAGTAACTTTTTACATACAAGGGAACACTCATAAGACTATAGAAACAGATTGTTCAGCAGAAATTTTGCAGGCCACAAGGAAATGGCATGATATATTCAAAATGCTGAGATTATAAAAACTACCAACAAGAATACTCTGTCCTGCAAAGTTGTCCTTCAAAATACAAAGAGAAATAAAAAGAGTTGTCCAAGTAAACAAAAGACAGAAGGAGTTTATAATCACTAGACTGGCCTTACAAGAAGATTTAATTAAAGATGAAAATTCTTCAAGCTGAAATGAAAGGATGCCCATTAGTAACAGGAAAACAGATTGTAGTATAACATCACTGGTAAAAGTAAATATATAAACTCAGAATACTGTAATGTTGTAAGGTGGTGGGTAAATCTTATTATAACTCTAGTTAGACAATTAAAAGACAAACATATTAAAAATAACTACAATAATTTCTTAATGGATATACATGGTAAAAATATGGAAATTGTGACATCAAAGCATAAAATATGGGTTGGGGAGTTAAAATGTGGAGCTTTAATATGCATTCAATGTTAAGTTATCAGATTAAAATAGACTGCTATAAATGTATGATGTTTTATGTAAGCTTTATGGAAATCACAAAGCAAAAAACAGATAAACAAAATATAAAGGCATATAATGATGTTTTATGTAACCTTTATGGAAAACACAAAACAAAAAAACAGATATACAAAAGACAAAAGAATATAAGATAAATTTCCTCAAATCACAGAGGAAGAGAGCAAGAGAGGAAGAAAACAACGAAGGATTTACAAAACAACCAGAAACAATGAACAAAATGGCAATAGTAAGAACATACCTATCAATAACTACTTTAAATATAAATGAATTAAATTATCCAATCAAAAGACAGTGGCCAAATGGATACAAACACAAGACCCAATGATATGCTGTCTACAAGAGACTCACTTTAAGGACACACATAGGCTGAAATTAATGGGATGGGAAAGATATCCCATACAAATGGAAGACAAAAGAAAGCAAAGGTAATTATACTTATATCAGGCAAAACAGATTTTAAGCCAAAGGCTGTAACAAGAGACAAAGGTCATTATATAATGAAAAAGGAGTCCACTCATCTGGGGGATATAACATGAATAAAGATTATGCACCCAACATAGGAGCACTTATATATAGCAAATATTAACAGATGTAAAGGGAGAAATAAATAGCAATACAATAGTAGCAATAGTAGTAGTGGACTTCAATATCCCACTTGCAATAATGGATAGATGTCCAGACAGAAAATCAATAAGGAAAAAAATCCTACACATTAGAAAAAAATCGACTTAACATTTACAGAACATTCCATTCAAAAGCAACAGAATACATTCTTCTCAATTGCACACAGAACATTTCCAGGATAGATCATATGTGAAGCCACAAGTCCTAATAAATTAAGGAGATTAAAATCATATCAAGCATCTTTCCAACTACAATGGTAAGAAACTAGAAGTCAATTACAAGAACAACTCTGGAAAATTCACAAATACGTGGAAATTAAACATTAGATTCCTGAATAACCAATGGGTAAAAGAAGAAATCAAAGTGCAATATAAAAAAAAATCTTGAGACAAATGAAAATAGAAACACAAAATACCAAACTTAAGCAATGTAGTAAAATCAGTTCTAAAAAGAAAACTCATAGTGATAAGCATCTACATTAAGAAACAAGAAAGATCTCAAATAAACAACCTAACTTTATGACTCAAGGCACTAGAAGTAGAAGAACAAGTAAACCCAAAGTTAATAGAATGAAGGAAATAACAAAGATAAGAGTGAAAACAAATGAAATAGAGACTAAAAAGACAATGGAAAAGATCAGCGAAATTAAGAGCTGGGTTTTTGAAAAGATAAAATATGCAAACCTTTAGCCAGACTCACCAAGAAAAAGAGAGGGCTCAATTAAATAATGTTAGAAATTAAAGAGGTGATACTACAACTGATATCACAGAAATACAAAGGATCAGACTACTATGAACAATTATGTGCCAACAAGTTGGACAATCTAGAAGAAACAGATAAATTCCTAGAAACATACAATCTACCAAGACTGAATCATGAAGAAACAAAATCTGAACTGAGCAATTACTAGTAAGAAGATGAATCAGTAAGGAAAAACCTCCCAGCAAAGCCCAGGACCTGATGGCTTCACTGTTGAGTTATACCAAACATTCCAAGAATTAAAACCAGTCCTCAAAATCTGCCCAAAATATCAGGAGAGAATGAGAATGCTTCTAAACTCATTTTATGGGGTACCATACCCTGATACCAAAGCCAGACAAGGACACTTACAAGAAAAGAAAATTACAAATCAGTATCAATCATGAACATAGATGGAAAATCCTCAACAAAATACTAGTAAACAAATTCAACAATACATTAAAAAGGATCATATACCACAATCAAGTGGGATTTATTCCAGAAATGCAGGATGATTAAACAGCCACAGATCAGTGTCATACACATTGACCAAAATGAAGAACAAAAATTGTGATCATCTCACCAGAGGCAAACAAAGCAGTTGACAATAAAAGCATTCAACATATTTTCATGATAAAACTCTCACCAAATTCAGTGTAGAAGGAATGTACCTCAATATAATAAAGGCCATATATGATAAGCCCACAGTTAACATCATACTCAACAGTGAAAAGCTGAAATTTTTCCTCTCAGATCAGGAACAAAACAAGGATGCCCACTCTCCCTACTTTTATTCAAACCTAGTACTGGAAGTCCTGGCCAGAGCAGCCAGGCAAGGAAAATAAATAACAGTCATCCAAAAAAGAAAGGATGAAGTAAAATTTTGTCTATCTGCAGATGACATATTCCATATAAATACCCTAGAAACTCCACCAAAAAATTGCTGGACCTAATAAATGAATTCAGCAAAGTTGCAGGATACAACATCAAAACCAATTGCATTTCTATATATTAACAATTCTCAGAGAAGTTAACCATCTCATCATTAAAATCTCATCAAAAAGAAAAAAATAGTTAGGAATAAATTTTTTAATATAATTAATTTTATTATCATTAATCTACAATTACATGTGCAATATTACGGTTATTAAACTACCCCTTCATCAGGTCCCCCCCACCAACCCCATTACAGTCACTGTCCATCAGCGTAGTGAGATGCTATAGAATCACTACTTGTCTTCTCTGAGTTGTACTGCCCTCCCGTGCCCCCCCAACATTACATCTACTAATTGTAATGCCCCTTTTTCCCTCTTATCCCTCCCTTCCCACCCATTTTCCCCAGTCCCTTTCCCTTTGGTAACTATTAGTCCATTCTTGGGTTCGTGAGTCTGCTGCTGTTTTGTACCTTCAGTTTTTTTCTTTGTTCTTATACTCCACAGATGAGTGAAATCATTTGATACTTGTCTTTTTCGGTTTGGCTTATTTCACTGAGCATAATACCCTCTAGCTCCATCCATGTTGTTGCAAATGGTAGGATTTGTTTTCTTCTTATGGCTGAATAATATTCCATTGTGTATATGTACCACATCTTCTTTATCCATTCATCTACTGATGGACACTTAGGTTGCTTCCATTTCTTGGCTATTGTAAATAGTGCTGCAATAAACATAGGGGTGCATCTGTCCTTTTCAAATTGGGCTGCTGCATTCTTAGGGTAAATTCCTAGGAGTGGAATTCCTGGGTCAAATGGTATTTCTATTTTGAGTTTTTTGAGGAACCTCCATACTGCTTTCCACAATGGTTGAACTAATTTGCATTCCCACCAGCAGTGTAGGAGGGTTCCCTTTTCTCCACATCCTCGCCAACATTTGTTGTTGTTTGTGTTTTGGATGTTGGCCATCCTCACTGGTGTGAGGTGATATCTCATTGTGGTTTTAATCTGCATTTCTCTGATGATTAGCGATGTGGAGCATCTTTTCATGTGCCTGTTGGCCATCTGAATTTCTTCTTTGGAGAAGTGTCTATTCATGTCCTCTGCCCATTTCTTAATTGGATTATTTGCTTTCTGTTTGTTAAGGTGCATGAGTTCTTTATATATTTTGGATGTCAACCCTTTATCAGATACGTTTTTTATGAATATATTCTCCCATACTGTAGGATGTCTTTTTGTTCTACTGATGGTGTCCTTTGCTGTACAGAAGCTTTTCAGCTTGATATAGTCCCACTTGTTCATTTTTGCTTTTGTTTCCCTTGCCCGGGGAGATATGTTCATGAAGAAGTTGCTCATGTTTATGTCCAAGAGATTTTTGCCTATGTTTTTTTCTAAGAGTTTTATGGTTTCATGACTTACATTCAGTTCTTTGATCCACCTTGAGTTTACCTTTGTGTATGGGGCTAGACAGTAGTCCAGTTTCATTCTCTTACATGTAGCTGTCCAGTTTTTCCAACACCAGCTGCTGAAGAGGCTGTCATCTCCCCATTGTATATCCAAGGCACTTTTATCAAATATTAATTGACTGTATATGTTTGGGTTAATGTTTGGATTTTCTATTCTGTTCCACTAGTCTGTGGGTCTGTTTTTGTGCCAATACCAAATTGTCTTGATTACTGTGGCTTTGTAGTAGAGCTTGAAGTCAGGGAGTGTAATTCCCCCTGTTTTATTCCTCCTTCTCAGGATTGCTTTGGCTATTCGGGGTCTTTTGTGGTTCCATATGAATTTTAGAATTATTTGTTCCAGTTCATTGAAGAAAGCTGTTGGTAGTTTGATAGGGATTGCATTGAATCTGTAGATTGCTTTAGGTAGTATAGCCATTTTGACAATATTTATTCTTCCTAGCCAAGAACATGGGATGCATTTCCATTTGTTAGTGTCCTCTTTAATTTCTCTTAGGAGTGTCTTGTAGTTTTCAGAGTACAGGTCTTTCACTTCCTTCGTTAGGTTTATTCCTAGGTATTTTATTCTTTTTGATGCAATTGTGAATGGAATTGTTTTTCTGATTTCTCTTTCTGTTAGTTCATCATTAGTGTATAGGAAAGCAACAGATTTCTGTGTGTTAATTTTGTAACCTGCAACTTTGCTGAATTCAGATATTAGTTCTAGTAGTTTTGGAATGAAATCTTTAGGGTTTTTTATGTACAGTATCATGTCATCTGCAAATAGTGACAATTTGACTTCTTCTTTACCAATCTGGATGCCTTGTATGTCTTTGTTTTGTCTGATTGCTGTGGCTAGGACCTCCAGTACTATGTTGAATAACAGTGGAGAGAGTGGGCATCCCTGTCTTGTTCCCGATCTTAGATGAAAAGCTTTCAGCGTCTCGCCGTTAAGTATGATGTTAGCTGTGGGTTTGTCATATATAGCCTTTATGATGTTGAGGTACTTGCCGTCTATACCCATTTTGTTGAGAGTTTTAATCAGGAATGGATGCTGAATTTTGTCAAATGCTTTTTCAGCATCTATGGAGATGATCATGTGGTTTTTGTTCTTCTTTTTGTTGATGTGGTGGACGATGTTGATGGATTTTCGAATGTTGTACCATCCTTGCATCCCTGGGATGAATCCCACTTGATCATGGTGTATGATCCTCTTGATGTATTTTTGAATTCGGTTTGCTAATATTTTGTTGAGTATTTTTGCATCTACGTTCATCAGGGATATTGGTCTGTAATTTTCTTTTTTGGTGAGGTCTTTGCCCGGTTTTGGTATTGGAGTGATGCTGGCTTCATAGAATGAGTTTGGAAGTATTCCCTCCTCTTCTATTTTTTGGAAAACTTTAAGGAGAATGTGTATTATTTCTTCTCTATATGTCTGGTCAAATACAGAGGTGAATCCATCTGGCCCGGGGGTTTGTTCTTGGGTAGTTTTTTGATTACCGATTCAATTTCATTGCTGGTGATTAGTCTGTTTAGGTTTTCTGTTTCTTGCTTGGTCAGTCTTGGAAGGTTGTATTTTTCTAAGAAGTCGTCCATTTCTTCTATGTTTTCCAGCTTGTTAGCATATAGATTCTCATAATATTCTCTTTTGATTCTTTGTATTTCTGTGGGGTCCATCATGATTTTTCCTTTCTCATTTCTGATTGTGTTTATGTGTGTAGATTCTCTTTTTCTCTTAATGAGTCTGGCTAGGGGTTTATCTATTTTGTTTATTTTTTCAAAGAACCAGCTCTTGGTTTCATTGATTTTTTCTATTGTTTTATTCTTCTCAATTTTATTTATTTCTTCTCTAATCTTTATTATGTCCCTCCTTCTGGTGACTTTGGGCCTCATTTGTTCTTCTTTTTCCAATTTCTGTAATTGTGTCTTTAGACTATTCATTTGGGAATGTTCTTCCTTCTTTAAATAGGCCTGGATTGCAATATACTTTCCTCTTAGAACTGCCTTTGCTGCGTCCCACAGAAGTTGTGGCTTTGTGTTGTTGTTGTCATTAGTCTCAATATATTCTTTGATTTCTGTTTTGATTTGGTCGTTAACCCATTGATTAATTAGGAGAGTGTTGTTAAGTCTCCATGTATTTGTGAGCCTTTTTGATTTCTTTCTAAAATTTATTTCTAGTTTTATACCTTGTGATCTGAGAAGTTGGTTGGTAGGATTTCAATATTTTTGAAATTACTAAGGTTCTTTTTGTGGCCTAGTATGTGGTCTATTCTGGAAAATGTTCCATGTGCACTTGAGAAGAATGTGTATCCTGTTGCTTTTGGGTGTAGAGTTCTGTAGATGTCTGTTAGGTCCATCTGTTCTAGTTGTTGTTCAGTGCCTCTGTGTCTTTACTTATTTTCTGTCTGGTTGATCTGTCCTCTGCAGTGAGTGGTGTGTTGAAGTCTCCTAAGATGAATGCATTGCTGTCTATTTCCTCCTTTAATTCTGTTAGTATTTGTCTCACATATGCTGGCGCTCCTGTGTTGGGTGCATATATATTTATAATGGTTATATCTTCTTGTTGGACTGACCCCTTTATCATTATGTAATGTCCTTCTTTATCTTTTGCTACTTTCTTCGTTTTGAAGTCTATTTTGTCTGATACAAGTACTGCAACAACTGCTTTTTTCTCTTTGTTGTTTGCATGAAATATCTTTTTCCATCCCTTCACTTTTAGTCTGTGTATATCTTTGGATTTGAGGTGAGTTTCTTTTAGGCAGCATATAGATGGGTCTTGCTTTTTTATCCATTCTGTTACTCTGTGTCTTTTGATTGGTGCATTCAGTCCATTTACATTTAGGGTGATTACTGATAGATATGTACTTATTGCCATTGCTGGCTTTAGATTCATGGTTACCAAGGTTTCAAGGGTTGCTTCTTTACTATCTAACAATCTAACTTAACTTTCTTGTTAAGTTATTGTAAACACAGTCTGATGTTTCTTTATTTCTCTCCCTTCTTATTTCTCCTCCTCCATTCTTTCTGTAATAGGTGTTTTATTCTTTGCCTTTAGTTAGTATTTGGATGGTCTGCTTTCTTTGCTATGATTTTATTTTCTCTGGTGACATCTTTTTAGTCTTAGGTGTGCCTCCATCTAGAGCAGTCCATTTAAGATATCCTGTAGTGGTGGTTTATGAGAGGCAAACTCTCTCAACTTTTGTTTGTCTGGAAATTGTTTAATCCCTCCATCATATTTAAATGATAATCGTGCTGGATACAATATTCTTGGTTCGAGGCCCTTCTGTTTCATAACGTTAAATATATCATGCCATTCTCTTCTGGCCTGTAAGGTTTCTGTTGAGAAGTCTGATGATAGTCTGATGGGTTTTCCTTTGTAGGTGATCTTTTTTCTCTCTCTAGCTGCCTTTAATACTCTGTCCTTATCTTTGATCTTTGCCATCTTAATTATTATGTGTCTTGGTGTTGTCTTCCTTGGGTCCCTTGTGTTGGGAGATCTATGAGCTTTGGTGGACTGCGAGACTGCTCCTTCCCCAGCGAGGGAAAGTTTTCAGCAATTATTTCTTCAAAGACACTTTCTATCCCTTTTTCTCTCTCTTCTTCCTCTGGTACTCTTATAATGCGAATATTGTTCTGTTTGGATTGGTCACACATTTCTCTTAATATTCTTTCGTTCCTAGAAATCCTTTTATCTCTCTCTGCCTCAGCTGCTCTGTACTCCTGTTCTCTGTTTTCTATTCCATTAACAGTCTCTTGCATCTCATCCATTCTGCTGTTAAGCCCGTCGATTGCTTGTCTGATTTCTGCCTTATCTTTCCTCAGTTCCCTCACTTCCTCCCTCAGCTCTTGCCCATTTCTCTGTAGGTCCATCAGCGTGGTTATGACTTTTATTCTGAATTCTTTTTCAGGAAGACTGTGCATTTCCATCCCTTCAGACTCCCTCTCTGGGGTTGTCTCGTTGATTTTGGTCTGAACCATATTCCTCTGTCTTTTCATGACTATAGAATTGGTCACTGATCATTGCCACGTATGTCGTTTGGGCTCTTTAAGACTTTAAAAAGAGAAGTAAAAAAAGAGAAAAAAAGGAAGAAAGAAAGAAAGAAAGAAAGAAAAGAAAAAACAAAACAAAACAAAAAAAACAAACAAAAAAATGCCCACCGGACATAGATTCTGTGGGATTGCTGTAGGTGGCGCTATTGCCCCACTATTGCACAGCTGTGACTGCGCCGCTCCACAGGGCCCTTTATCGCTCTGGCAGGGGTGGGAAGGAATAGGAGGCTGTTGATCTCAGTGAGAAGTGTAAGTATGGCTACACTTCCTCAGTCGCCAGCTAAGGCGTCTGAAACTCCCCAGGACTCCCAGCCTGCTGGGGTGATCCAGCTCCTCTGCTGGGCTCCTGTCTCTTTAAGACCTCTGAAGAAAGCGCGCGCTTTTTTTTTTCCTTCCCGGGAGCCGGCTGGAAGCACCCTGGCGCGTTCCCTGCTCAGATTCTGCCCCTCTGTCTCTCCAATCTCCGCTGCACTGCGTGATGTCGGTCAGCGCTCCCCACGCAGATCACCGGGGCTGGCTACTTCGCGGGGTGTACTTCCACTCCCTCCCGGCTCTGAATCCTCTCCTATCACCAGTGTGCTGGGCTGGGGGGAGGCCGGGTCGCGGCTCCGGATCTTACCCGCCTCTTGGGGTGCTGAGTCCTCTCGGGTGTAGCTGCACGCTGTGTGCTTTCCTGTGTATTCTCGTCTCTCTTTTAGGAATAGATGTATTTGCTGTGTTTTCATAGATAAATATAGTGTTGGGAGGAGATTTCTGCCGCCCTGCTCACCCCGCCATCTTCCCGGAAGTCTAGTTAGGAATAAATTTAACCATGGAGGTGAAAGATTCATACACTGAAAACTACAAGACATTGATGAAAAAATTGAACATGCCACAAATAAGTGGAAAGATATTCTGTGCTCATGGATTGGAAGAGTTAATAATGTTAAAATGTCCATTCCACCCAACACTCTATAGATTCAATACAATCCTTATCAAAATTCCAATGGCATCTTTCACAGAAATGAAAAAAAAGCCAACCTAAAATCTGTATGGAACCACAAAAGACCTTGAATAGCCAAAGCAATCCTGAGAAAAAAGAACAAATCTGGAGGTATCATACTCCCTGATTTCAAACTATATTACAAAGCTATAGTAATCAAAATGGTATGGTATTGGTATAAAAACAAACATAAATCAATGGAATCCAGAAATAAACCCACATATATATGGTCAACTAATATTTGACAAGGGGGCTAATACGCAAAAGAGATATTTGCATGGGGAGAGCCCCATGCAAAAGAACAAAACTAGATTCCTGTGTTCCACCATACAAAAAAAATGAACTAAAGTGGATTAAAGATTCAAAGTAAAACCTAAAACCTTAAAACTTGTAAAGAAAGCATAGAGAGTAAGATCCTTGACTTTTGATCTTGGCAATAATTTTTCAGATTTGACTCCCAAAACAAAGGCTGCTAAAGCAAAAATAAAGAGGTGGCACTACATCAAACTAAAAAGGTTCTTCTCAGCAAAGGAAACAATCAGCAAAGTGAAAAGGCAACCTAAGGAATGGGAGCAAATATTTGTGAACCCCATATATGATAAGGTTTTAAATATCCAAAATATATGAGGAACTTACATAACTCAATAGCAAAAAAAAAAAGAGTAAGAAAACCAAATTAAAAAATGCAGAAAGGACCTGAATAAACATTTCTCCAAAGACATGCAAATGGCCAACAGGCACATGAAAAGATGCTCAACATCACTAATCATCAGGAAAATGCAGATCAAAACCATATAACCAGATATTACCTCATACCTGTTAGGATGGTTATTATCAAAAAGACAAGAGATAAAAAAAAATGCTGGCAAGGATGTAAAGAAAGGAAACCCTTGTACACTTTTGGTGGGAATATAAAATGGTACAGCCACTAAGGAAAAGAATATGAAGGTTTCTCAAGAAATTAAAAATGCAACTACCATATGACCCAGCAATCCCACTTCTAGGTATATATCCAAAGGATAGAAACCTTTATCTTGAAGAGATATCTGTATGCTTCTGTTCATGGCAGAACTGATCACAATAGCTAAGGGATGGAAACACCCAGGTGTTTGAACCAGCTGGGCAGAGGAGGTAGGACTGGACATTTTGCTCATCTGGGGGTTGGCAGCTGGGCCCAGTTCTAACACTTCATACTGGTTACCTATGCAATAATAAACAATTATAGTTTTTTCTATGCCCTGCCTTTTGCTTACAGTACAAACAAGTTTCACTCTTCTTTATTAATTGTTCCATCTTTTTCAGAGGAAAAATATGCCTTCATGCTTCACAGAAGCAAGGTGTGGTGGTGTCTCATTTGGCTTGCAGTTGTGATCTTGAAGTCAGTTGAACTGTCCCAACAAAAGAAAAGGAGAAGTACCACCACCCTAGATCACTCTGAAGAGGTAGGTCTTGAAAGAAGCTTAATTGCAGACACTTTCCATCTTTGTGAGTTGTGCTGAAAGATCTTTCTGTACCCAGTCTTTCTGTTTTTGAATGGCACTGGGTAGCAGAAGGTAGGTGGGCTGCTCTGGGGCTCAGGCAGGGTGACCAGGAGCAAGCAGGCATTGCACAGGAGCCCACCTTGGCACACCCACACAGAGTCTGCTTGAGCAGACAAGACCAGTGCTTGCTAAAGGGTTAATTTATACACAATATTCAAGCAACCAGGGAGGCAAAGAACACGGCTGCAAAGAGTAGGCCCAAATGCCCATTGAGAAGCATACCCCTGACTTTGGGAAGCTAATTTTCAAGGTTGGAGACGGAATCTTCTCCATGGGAATTTACTGACAGTTAACATGGGTGTGTGTACCTATGATATGCACTGGCCAAAACCCCTCTTCTTCTTAAGTTGACACTCATCAGGACAACTCAGTTATAAATTTTGTGTACAATGGAGAGAAGAATTATATTTCCTACAATGTTAGAAGTGAAAAAAAGAGATCCTCTCATCTTTACTCCCTCTTTTGCAAACAAGAATATTGAAGCCCAAAAGGTGAACCGACATGCTCAATACAACATAACTCATTGTAAAAAAAAAAAAAAAGTCCACATATTTTGGTAAGAGTAAAATCTTTTTTATTTAGTCTCAAAAATTAGGGCTTTATTACCATAGAATGGAGATCATTTGTCTGTGCTTCTTGATCTACAATGCACATAGCAATCTGCCACCCCAGCCCTGATCTTTGTACAATGCAGATTCTGGTTCAATAGGTTGGGCTGGGCCTGAGATTCTGCCTTTCTATCAGTTCCCAGGTGGTGCCCAAGCTGCTGGCTTATGTTTTTGAATACCAAGTGTTTGTAGGCAAACCCTGGCCTGGTGTGTGAGGACTTCTGCACAACAAAAAAGTATGCAAGATTTTCCAATGAGAATTAATTCTTTCCTGGTATGGTAAGGAGCTCCCATCAGGGAATTCTTTTGCTGAGCCTAAGGCACAAGGAATTTCTTGTGAGTTCTTCTTTTGGAAGAAAAGTAAAACTAAGAAGACAGATCATTTAAATGTCTTTGACTTGTGTAAATGCACAGTTTGTATTCCTGAGTGTCCTTGGCAGAGGAACCTTCTCATTATGAAGAAAGTTCACATTGTGTCTCCCACTCAGTCTGAGCATTCTTTGCTCCCTCTTAAGTAATAATCAACACTGCAAAATTGCAACTAGCAAAAACTTTCTCAGGAAATATAACTGTTAGCTTTCTCTCCTAAGCTCCCTTCCCTAGCCCACATCCTTCTCTCCTGCATGTATTCATTCCTGGGTTCATCAACCTCAGCATTATTGACATTGAGGGACTGGTCATTTGTTGTGGGGAGCTGTCCTATGCACTGTAGAATGTGTAGCTGTATCCCTGGGCTCTAGTCATGTCTTGGTTCAGCGTGCCATTACAAAGTACCATAGACTGGGTGGCCTAAACACCATGCATTTGTTTCTCACAGTTCTGGAGGCTGGAAGACCATGACCTGACCAGAGTGGCAGCATGGCTGAGTTCTTGGTAAGGACCCTCTTTCCACGTTAGAGGAGGCTGTGTTTTCATTGTATCCTCATATGGCAAAGAGCCAGAGCTAGCTCTCTTCCTCTTTTTATAAGGCCCTAATCTCATCATAGGGGTGCCTGACCTAGTTTCCTCCCAAAGGTCCTATCTCCAAAGTCCACCACATCAGGCATGTGAATGAAAGAGGTGTGTGAACATACGGATTTTGGACTGACATGTTCAGTCCATACAAATCCACTAGATTCCAGTAACACTATACTATCAATTGTGACAACCATAAATGTTTCCAGATATTGCCAAGTGTCCCCTAGGAGGCAAAATAAGCCCCCAGTCGGAAATCACCGCTTTAAAAATTACTACTACTATGTTGGGAAAAACAACTAGCTTAAAATATAGTTATATAATTTTAGATCTGAAGGGAATATTAAGAGCTCTTCTGTGTTTTGGGGGTCCCACACTGAATTTAGAGTAGGAAGACCAGCATTACTACTGGGCACAATTTATTTTGCTCAAGTGGCAAATTCAAGGTATTACTAATATTCCATTTTTCAACAGCACAAACTTCAGTTAAGCAAAAGCTCAGATTCCACATCTAGATTGAGTCTTTGCTGATGGGGTGGAAGTAGGAAGGAATCAGTAGTTTTCTCTATTATCATGAGTACAAACTTAGAAAAGATGAGACTAAAGCTATATGGAGTCTCCAGTATATTCCCACATCAGGGACTGTGCAAGTCTATGAACATCACTTCAAGATAAATTCCCTTCCTTCTACTCAAAGCCTCTATGATCTCTAGCTAGCTAGCTAAATTCTGGAGGGGCTTGTGTTTAACATTCAAGGGCGGTACGTCAGCTTACAATATGCTCCACAGGATTTGGGGAGAGGCTTTCTCACTGCAGTATTAGTGGAAAATGTTTTCCTAATACTCTATTGACAATGGGGGGCAGAGCGGGCAGGGACAGAGAGGGAGTGTGTGCAATTGATCAGGTATTTGCCTTTCGGCAAATGCTGAGTAACAGCGATCTACTAGCAACCACTTAGTAGAGGTGTTATCTCACTGTTAAGAGAACTCTGAAGCAAAACTCACATACTAAGTACTTACAAACTCATTTTGTGTTCATAGAGTCTCTACCATTGTCAGAACATGATGGCCTAGAAGCATCTCAGTGTCAACACCAGCTATTTATGGCAGCTAATATTAATAGCCTGAGGCCCTGGCGCAGGGCCAGTGAAAGGGCCATCTTTTCCCCCTCTCCTGACAAAAAGGGAAAGCCAGTCTCTCTCACTTCTTAGGGGGATGCCATCCATCGCCTTCCACTGAACGTGGTCCACTGCCTACAGCTACCACCACCACCTCTCTTCACACACAGACTAATATTTCTTCTACACCTACCATGTGCCAGAGACTACCTCCACATAATTTATCTTAGTTAATTTTTATGACTCAATATGTTTAGGCACTATTGGGGAATATAAAGAAAAGCCTTATGATGCCAAGCCTATTTAGAGTTCTCTGTGCTCAAAAAAAAAAATTATTTTCATTTTTTTTTTAAATTCTGATTTTTACTTTATCAACTACTTCCTTGCTTGATTTCTTTATGCCACAGATGTGCTCCCAAAATTTGGAAGCAAAGTGCAATTTTCTAAATTACTCACTTTTGAAATGTTTTAGTGCAGCTCAGTATTTAAGACCTATGAAGTACATTTTTGCCTTTGATAAACAAAATATCCTTTGATAAAGTGACTAGCCACTTTTATTTGATTTTTAACTCTGAATTTTTATTTAGGAATTTCCTCACAGATGGACATATATGTTCTCAAGTCATCAATGAAATCTAAACCAACAACATATTGTATTTTTACAGTGATATAGTAAACTTAGGTACTTGGTATAGGAATCAAATACTAATAGCAATATTCAGACCAATCTAATGGAAGGTATAGCTGTATGTCTTGAATGTTACCAGTTTCCCATTGCTACTATAATATAAATTTCCATCAAAAGAATGGGTTGAAACACCACAAATTTATTATTTTACAGTTTTAGGGGTCAAAGATCCAAAATCAGTCTCACTGGGCTAACTAAAGTCAGTTGTTGGCATGGCTGGTTCCTTCTGGAGCAGGAAGAGAGTCGGCTTCCCTGCCTTTGTCAGTTTCCAGGGGCCGCCAGCGTCTTTGGCTCAGGACTCCCTCACATCACTCCAACCTCTCGCTTCTGTCTGTGACTGCGCCTCGGATCTCCAGCTGGCCTCTTGTAAGGACTCTAGTGATTACACTGGGCCCAACCTGGTAATTCACGCTAATCTCCCCATCTCAAAATCCTTAATTTAAGGCTCTTGCAAACTCTTTATTCTGTAGGGCAATATATTCACAAGTTCTGGAGAAAAGGACTTGGGCATCTTTGATGGTCCCGGGGAGGCATTATTCATCTTGGTGCAATCCTGAAATAAACCTGAAATTTAGCATAGAATTGGTAGACAGCTAACTAATTACCTAAACCAGTGTAAGTAAATAGATAGATCTGGAAAAAATTCACTTAGTGATGAATTTTAATCCAATATACTAATAGAAACCTGGGACTTTCCATTGTTATATTAAACCCAAGAGAAAGACTTCCTGAAAAGATTATTGAGATGCCTTGTAACTTGTTCCGTGTAAATGAAATGAAAGCTAAAATGTTATCCAGAAAACCCGGAACTTTGCTGTATTTAGCTGATATTGGTAAGTAACAATACTAGAGAACATGGTCTTTGGGTTCTTCCTTAGATAGATTGATTAGCTTGATCTGAACCACTATTTCTATCCATACCCTATTAACCAATGCTATGCATTTATGCAAAACTGATTTGGGATTAGAGTATCGTACAGATATCTTAAGTACTCTGCTTTCACCACCCTGAGTGAACTTGCTTAGACGTTTTTCTTGGTAAGCAAAGTGTACTTTAAAGAATACAGTTCTATTATCTTCCCATAGGTGTAAAAATAATTATAAACTATATAGAGTATTGGCTGTGCTCGTTCATTCAACAAATATTTAAATAGTTCCTGTTAAGACAGGCACTACGTACTGTTTTGGAGACATAAAGATAAGTTTTATGCTTTACTCTAAAAGTCAAGTGTAGGCTTTTGTCTCCTCCTCATGATTCCAAGCAGGCTTGTGTCTGTTTCAATCAAGAGAGTTCAGTGAAAGTGATGCATAGGCACCATCCAAGGCTAGATCAGAAAAGGCCAGGAAGCCAGAAAGGCCACTGAATGTTAGGTAGAATATTCACTCTTAGTGTCCTGTGCTGCCATATAAGGCAAAGGCATGAGGAAGCCCAGGTCACATGGAGAGACCACATGCCAGCAACAGTCCCAGTTGTAGCCAGCCTCAAAGTCATTCTAGCCTAGGAACCAGATATGAGTACAGAAGTCTCTAGATATTCCCACCCCGGCCATTCAAGTCACCTGCAGCTGCCTGTCTGGGCCCTCTCAGCTGAGGCTCCCTACACCATGGAGCAGAGAGAAGCCAACCCTGTCAAAAGCCCTGACCCATGGGCTCTGAGTACAGTGACATGCAGGTGTTTTATGACACTAAGTTTTGGGGTGGTTTGTTACACAGCAACAGATAACCAGAAAAGTCTTCAAGTTTGACTAAAGATTAATATAATGAGATGGTAAATGAAACTTTGTGTTAACCTGAAATTATAACTAAAGGTGGAAAAGTGATGTGGGGGAGGCATATCAGTTATAATGAGAGCTGCCTAAAACTGGGGCACCTAAGCAGCAACAGAATAGGTCAGTCTACAATCACTCCAATCCGTGGTGTATTATTCATGGACAGGGGTGGGTGTAGGGTGGGGAGGAGGGAAAGGACAACTGTAATGGATGCTTTGTGGCTCAAAACAAGAAGATCCCCCCCACCAAACCACCCCACTTCCCTTAGGTCTTCTCCAGTGAATCCAAGCCAGAGAAAGCTGAAAGATTCTAAGAAAATTATTCTAGATATTGTCAATGCCTATCAAAAAGGAAGATATAAGACTGAAGCAACTTCAGTTATCTTAGCTCAGTCATCTGGGTTTGAGTGGGAGAAAGCATCATTTATCACTAAGCATAAAGAAGCACTTGCCTCTGCTCCATAGGTCTTCAACCTCTGGTGATGTTTTTAAAAGTACTGACGGCTCTGCCGAATTTCTGGGGATGAAGCTCAAGAGTATTTTTTAAAACTGCCCAGGTGATTCTGATGTGTTAGTAGGTTTGATTATAATTGCAAAAATCAGCTCAGAAAAGCTGTCTAAGGATTAGGCTCAGTGGTATGGACTAAAAACTCTTGAGAGGGTAAATTTAAGACTTATGCTGGAAGTATGACATCCTAGGCCTGGTCTTTTGCTTGCTAGCCTTACAAACTTGGCCTCTTGGTCTTAGATTCTTGTCTTTAGAATGCACTCGTGATAAAACACCTAGACTCTGACTGCAGCGAGGAATGAGATAATCCACATAAGCCATGAACTGTTTCTGGTAACGTTTAAAGTGCTCAAAAATGAGCTGCTATTAGTGTCAGGGTATCTTGGCAATTCATGTCGAAATAAGGCCGTGTAAAGTCCTTTTAGGTTTTTCAAGAACTTTATAAATGTGTTTTATTTCAGCTATATTTTAGTATCCAAACTATCATGCCAGATTGACCTGTTTATCAGATTTTTCTGATTATCAGGAAAAGCTGTGTTTTGCCGGAGCAACTAGACTGTTTTCATTTTTCACTTATTTTGATTTGGCTGCTATGAATCTTGCGGTCAATTTCTCTCTCTGCTTTGGCTGTTAGAAAACTAATGTGTCCCAAATCTCAAAACTAAATAAAACCAGCTTTATTATTCTCTCTCCTTTTCTTTTCCCTTTCTTCCTTAAAAATCTCAGCTTTGACTTTATACTATTACATAACATCTATATACACTTTACATAACATTTTACATACTTTTGTAAAAGTATATTTTTGTAAGGTGACTCAAGTACTTTGTGGAATGGGTCTAGTATCAGCTAATTACATTAGAAGTACTTTTCTATGATGAGATCCAGACCAATAGGTAATTCGTTAATTAAAAAATGCTATTAAATGTGGGGAGTCGTGAAAACATGTATACACACCTTAAAATTTTTATTTTAAAACCTATAAATGTCCATCTTTTAATTTCTCTTTTGATATAAAGCCAAACCCTTGTCTTTAAATCTACTGAAGGAACTTGTCACTATCTTTCTTGTACCTATCATATGTGTAATTAACTACTAGACCCATCTATGACTCAGAGACACTCATAAAGCAGAGTACGGAGTCTCTCTAGGATGTTAATATTTTGCTCCCTAATCGCTAAAAACTTTCTTGCCCACACATAATTCAAAAGCATTTTTTAGTAACTCCCTTTCTCAAAATATTTTAAAACTTTTAACCAAATTTTCATAGGCATGGCAAATTTTTTTCTTATTGCACTTATTTCATTACAGGTTTGAGATGAAGAAAAATGAATCTCAGTCAAGGGACAACTCAACTGGTAGAAACAAAAGTATGTGAGACCTATTAATTGTGAATGGTATGTGTTCTAGAGCCATGTTTTAGACAGAATAGAGAGTTCTGTAAAGATTGTTGACATAGAAAAATGAACACACCTATAAAATGTGTAGTTCTATAGATATAGACTTATAAAATATACATAGCAATGAGAACAGAGGTATCCAAATATATACACATACAGAGGAACATGAATGGTTTATCATGGGTTAGCACGTGTGTGGATGTCTGTGTGTGTGT
>JAVSCE010022724.1:0-76804 GCA_032199065.1 Smutsia gigantea | reverse complement strand
TTGATTACCAATTCGATTTCGTCGCTGGTGATTGGTCTGTTTAGTTTTTCTGTTTCTTGCTTGGTTAGTCTTGGAAGGTAGTATTTTTCTAAGAAGTTGTCCATTTCTTCTATGTTTTCCAGCTTGTTAGCATATAGATTCTCATAATATTCTCTTACGATTCTTTGTATTTCTGTGGAGTCCATCGTGATTTTTCCTTTCTCATTTCTGATTGTGTTTATGTGTGTAGATTCTCTTTTCTCTTAATGAGTCTGGCTAGGGGTTTATCTATTTTGTTTATTTTTTCAAAGAACCAGCTCTTGGTTTTATTGATTTTTTCTATTGTTTTATTCTTCTCAATTTTATTTATTTCTTCTCTAATCTTTATTATGTCCCTCCTTCTGGTGACTTTGGGCCTCATTTGTTCTTCTTTTTCCAATTTCAGTAATTGTGTCTTTAGACTATTCATTTGGGAATGTTCTTCCTTCTTTAAATAGGCCTGGATTGAAATATACTTTCCTCTTAGATCTGCCTTTGCTGCGTCCCACAGAAGTTGTGGCTTTGTGTTGTTGTTGTCATTAGTCTCCATATATTCTTTGATTTCTGTTTTGATTTGGTCGTTAACCCATTGATTAATTAGGAGATGTTGTTAAGTCTCCATGTATTTGTGAGCCTTTTGATTTCTTTCTAAAATTTATTTCTAGTTTTATACCTTGGTGATCTGAGAAGTTGGTTGGTAGGATTTCAATATTTTTGAAATTACTGAGGTTCTTTTTGTGGCCTAGTATGTGGTCTATTCTGGAAAATGTTCCATGTGCACTTGAGAAGAATGTGTATCCTGTTGCTTTTGGGTGTAGAGTTCTGTAGATGTCTGTTAGGTCCATCTGTTCTAGTGTGTTGTTCAGTGCCTCTGTGTCTTTACTTATTTTCTGTCTGGTTGATCTGTCCTTGGAGTGAGTGGTGTGTTGAAGTCTCCTAAGATGAATGCATTGCTGTCTATTTCCTCCTTTAATTCTGTTAGTATTTGTCTCACATATGCTGGCGCTCCTGTGTTGGGTGCATATATATTTATAATGGTTATATCTTCTTGTTGGACTGACCCCTTTATCATTATGTAATGTCCTTCTTTATCTCTTGCTACTTTCTTCGTTTTGAAGTCTATTTTGTCTGATACAAGTACTGCAACACCTGCTTTTTTCTCTTTGTTGTTTGCATGAAATATCTTTTTCCATCCCTTCACTTTTAGTCTGTGTATATCTTTGGATTTGAGGTGAGTTTCTTGTAGGCAGCATATAGATGGGTCTTGCTTTTTTATCCATTCTGTTACTCTGTGTCTTTTGATTGGTGCATTCAGTCCATTTACATTTAGGGTGATTATTGATAGGTATGTACTTATTGCCATTGCTGGCTTTAGATTCGTGGTTACCAAGGGTTCAAGGGTTGCTTCTTTACTATCTAACAATCTAACTTAACTTTCCTGTTAAGTTATTGTAAACACAGTCTGATGTTTCTTTATTTCTCTCCTTCTTATTCCTCCTCCTCCATTCTTTCTATAATAGGTGTTTTATTCTTTGCCTTTAGTTAGTATTTGGATGGTCTGCTTTCTTTGCTATGATTTTATTTTCTCTGGTGACATCTTTTTAGCCTTAGGTGTGCCTCCATCTAGAGCAGTCCATTTAAGATATCCTGTAGTGGTGGTTTATGAGAGGCAAACTCTCTCAACTTTCGTTTGTCTGGAAATTGTTTAATCCCTCCATCATATTTAAATGATAATCGTGCTGGATACAATATTCTTGGTTCGAGGCCCTTCTGTTTCATAACGTTAAATATATCATGCCATTCTCTTCTGGCCTGTAAGGTTTCTGTTGAGAAGTCTGATGATAGTCTGATGGGTTTTCCTTTGTAGGTGATCTTTTTCTCTCTCTAGCTGCCTTTAATACCCTGTCTTTATCTTTGATCTTTGCCATCTGAATTATTATGTGTCTTGGTGTTGTCTTCCTTGGGTCCCTTGTGTTGGGAGATCTATGAGCTTCGGTGGACTGCGAGACTACTTCCTTCCCCAGTGAGGGAAAGTTTTCAGCAATTATTTCTTCAAAGACACTTTCTATCCCTTTTTCTCTCTCTTCTTCCTCTGGTACTCCTATAATGCGAATATTGTTCCGTTTGGATTGGTCACACAGTTCTCTTAATATTCTTTCATTCCTAGAAATCCTTTTATCTCTCTCTGCCTCAGCTGCTCTGTACTCCTGTTCTCTGATTTCTATTCCATTAACAGTCTCTTGCATCTCATCCATTCTGCTGTTAAGCCCGTCGATCGCTTGTCTGATTTCTGTATTGTCTTTCCTCAGTTCCCTCACTTCCTCCCTCAGCTCTTGCACATTTCTCTGTAGGTCCATCAGCATGGTTATGACTTTTATTCTGAATTCTTTTTCAGGGAGGCTGTGCATTTCCATCCCTTCAGACTCCCTCTCTGGGGTTGTCTGGTTGATTTTGGTGGGAACCATATTCCTCTGTCTTTTCATGGCTATATAATTGGTCACTGATAGTTGCCACGTATGTCAGCTGGGCTCTTTAAGACTTTAAAAAGAGAAGAAAAAAAAGAAGAAAGAAAAGAACAAAACAAAACAAAAAAAACAAAAAAATGCCCACTGGACGTAGATTCTGTGGGAATGCTCTAGGTGGCACTATTGCCCCACTATTCCACAGCTGTGACTGTGCCGCTCCGCAGGGCCCTTTATCGCTCTGGCAGGGGTGGGAACGAATAGGAGGCTGTTGATCTCAGTGAGAAGTGTAAGTATGGCTACGCTTCCTCAGTCACCAGCTAAGGCGTCTGAAACTCCCCAGGTCTCGCAGCCTGCTGGGCTGAGTGTGCTGGGGCGATCCGGCTCCTCCGCTGGGCTCCTGTCTCTTTAAGACCGCTGAAGAAAGCGCGCGTTGTCTTTTTTTTTTCCTTCCCGGGAGCCGGCTGCAAGCACCCTGGCGCGTTCCCCGCTCAGATCCTGCCCCTCTGTCTCTCCAATCTCCGCTGCACTGCGCATTGTGGGTCAGCGCTCCCCGCGCAGATCACCAGGGCTGGCTATTTCGCGGGGTGCACTTCCACTCCCTCCCGGCTCTGAATCCTCTCCTCCCCCCGTTGCGCTGAGGTGGGGGAGTGCTCGGGTCCTGCCGGGTCACGGCTCCATGTCTTACCCGCCTCTTGGGGTGCCGAGTCCTCTCGGGTGTAGCTGCACGCTGTGCGCTTTCCTGTGTATTCTCGTCTCTCTTTTAGGAATAGATGTATTTTCTGTGTTTTCGTAGATAAATATAGTGTTGGGAGGAGATTTCTGCCGCCCTGCTCACACTGCCATCTTCCCGGAAGTCTCCAAAAGCTACAAATTTAAAAAACTAAAAAAACTCTCAAAAAAACTCTCAAAATCCAGGAAGTTAACATAATCTTTTTTTAATTAAATGACTAACTCCTTTGTATAACACTCTCTGTCCTACATCTTTTGGCTGATATTCTGATTGACTCTTCATATGACAAAAATATTGTAATATTATCTATACAGAAAAAAGTTTTTTAATTCAGTTTTTCCTTTAGAATAATTGTTCACAATTTATTCTTTATACTTGGTAGTTTAGACTAGTTTATTTGGGCTTCATACCTATTAATGGTAATGTTATGCTAAGATGCCATCCAATACATGAGAATGTATAAAACACAATGTCATGTAAATGTATTTGTATACAGCTATGGTTCATGCCTTACATATGTAGAAATTCTGATAAATTCTGTTTTGTGCAGTTCCTATAAATAAAAAGAAAATTAATATTTATAATTGCAGGTACTGCATTAAGGAATATATAGCTTTATCAAGAGTAAGAACTTCCATTTTGTTTAAGCATTGATGAAAATTAAATCTGTTGCTTATAGTTCTGCACATCTACAGTTTTCAAGTATTCTCTACAATCTAGCTTCTAACTCCCCACATCTTAAATTGTTCCTCCTCCACATCACATGCTTCTCACGCTGGGCACAGCTGGGCACTACAACTTCTTGTCTTGCAACTTCATGTTGTTAAAACACTGGGGGAGTCATTTCAGTGAGCAGTAGTTGTATTCCTATGTTATTCCTACATAGGACAGCTATAAAACTGTTCATGGAGTAGACTACAAACCATAAATATACCTTTCAAAACATAAACTAAGTGAACCCTAACTCAATTTCCACTTAGCTGGATCCCCAAAATGTCCATAGCTCCTCCATTACCACATAGTGTAAGATTGACAGAGGGAAATGCAGAATGCAAAGAGGCAATAGTCTTAACCCATTGCAGTTAAAATATCTTACCTTTGCAAATTTCTACAAAAACTGTGGCCATATAAATGCACTTACTGGGCCCCTCTCAGAGCCTTGGAAGTTATCTGTGCAGTAAAAAGGGCTCTGAAATATACAATTTATTAGCTTCCAGGTAAATCTACCTCTGCTATTTAGTCACCAAACCTTTCCTAAACAATCTCTAAGACACTACAAAACGAAAAGCATGCCCAACAAAAATGAAAGGGTTATCTAGCAAAATTAATTATTTAATAGGATTAAATCTTGGTGATGCTATTAAATCCAACAGACTCTATAGAGTCTTGATTATAGTCCATTTTGTTGTGTCTTTTCAACTATAGATAAATACATTATAATATACCTATACAAGTGTTTGATACAAGTTTTGTGAATGAATACATGAATAAACTAATGCTATTCAAAACCAACACTTACAAGTATATCTTTGGTAAGTAAAATAAAGTGTGAGGTAGGAGGGATAGAGAGCCACATTCATGATCCCTAAAATTGCAATATCTGCCCCACACCTGTCAAAGAAGTTGTAATTCAAATGATAGTGTTTTCAAACAGAAAGTGTTGTCTGAACAACAGTCTCAAACCAAACAAAAAATTTTTAAGCACTCTTGGAAGTGAATCAAACATAGAAATGGATTTGAAATAAACATCTTGCCATCTGTTCCCTGCTGAATCACTGAAGGATATCTTCCTCAAATATTCATATTTTCAGATTAATTGGCCCATGGCTTCCAGGCTAAGGAAGAAAAAAATCTGAAACTCAGCGATTCCACTAAGTTGTAAAAGATGCACTACAGAGACACTGCTATTTGGAGATGAAGCTGTGGGTTAACACTGGAGTCAAACCAGAGGAAACATACCTAAGTTGTCAGAACATTTTACCCAATAATCAATCATAATCAGCACATTCCAATAACTTCGATTAATGTAATGCTTTTATTTAATGTCAAAACTTCTACCAAAGTATATTTACTTCATATTTCTATCTTTGGAGGATCGTCTTTTTGATGAGCATCAGAAATTTGAAGAATTTGAAGTAAGGGAAGGAAAAGATAAAGGGGATAAAATGACAGACAACTGGAGTAAATGATGGATGAGTGAGATTTCCAAAATAGCAGCAAACAAGGAGAGGAGACTTTAAAGTAATTAAAAAAACCTACTACTGTTTTTCACATTTCACTCAAGCCTTTACTCTGAGTAATATAGCACAAGCCAAGGAAGTTAGCTCTAATCTACATAAGACTAAAGAAACAACACAAAATTGGTCTCCTCCTGCACATCCCAACCTCTAACTGACTCCAGTTACTATCCAACATTAACTCCCAAGTATTTAAAGGCAGCCTGAATCCGGGGACCCCAATCTCAATTGCAAGACCACCTTCATACTACTTTCATTGCCTGAATGTCATTCTGGGCCAACTGCACATTAGCTTCAGGGTATGGGGTGATGTAAATGGGAAATAGAGGTAAACTATAGGGAAAAATTGCAGGAATGTCTCCTAAGAGAGCCAAGGCAATTTCTCTGATAAAAATTTAAGCAATCCTAACCAAAATCCAAAAATCCCAGAAATCAAAAAGCTAATTCAAAAACACATGTGGAAAAGCAAAAGATCTAGTACTGCCAATTTTGAAAAAGGAGAAAGTTGGGGGACTTGTAGAAACTAATTTCAAGACTGGCTATAAAACTGCAGTAGCCAAAACATTGTGATATTGATGAAAAGATGAACACATAGATGAACGGAACAAAATAAAGAGTCCACACATACATCCACACATATGTGGTCAGTTGATTTTTCACAATGTGCTGAGGTATTTCACTGAACAAACAGTCCCTTCAACTAATAGTGCTATTATGCTTGGGTATACAAACGCAAAAAATTAATTTTGACCCATACTTTGCTCCATACATAAAAATTAACTCAAAAAATAAACTTAGGTGTAAAACATAAAGCTATAAAACTTCTAGAAGACAATATAAGAAACAAATTATGACCTTGGTTTATACAAAGATTTTTTTCACATAGGATCAAACAAAACAAAGAAAATGAAACTTGAACCATAAAAGAAAACTGATAAATTGGCTTTCACCAAAATTAAAAACACCTTCTTTTTAAAAGATAAAGAAAACAAAAAAAGGACACAAACTTGAATAAAATATTTGCAAAACATATCTGATAAAGGACTAAATAAAAAAATAAGAGAATTCTCAAAACTCAATGGTAAAAAAATGACCCCATTAAAAATAAAACGAGGGGTAACACCATCAACATAGATCTTTCTCAGCTTCAATCCCCCTCACAAGAACACCAACTAGAACTATCCACAGACAAGACACCATTATGAAAATCCCAGAACATGGGGATGAGGCTGAAGCACCCTCCTGGGCCAGAGAGAATGAGAAGGACTGCATTAGAAGGGTAGGAGAAATTCCTACACTCTGACTGCATTTCCCCTCATCCAGGCCAGCTCAGCACTGTACCAAGAGGACCCCAGGGCCCATGGTTTCTCCAGTGCGAGAGCCCAAGGTGGACATCTAGCTCCCCAAGTGTTATGGCTCATTTCCCAGGAGGCCTGCTTCAATGTTGCCTCACAGGGGGAATCTACAGGGCTTGACCACTGGAGATCACATTGTGATAGAGAAGGGGAACAGGGCTTATAGCAACCAAGCTCTTGAAATGCCAAGTTCCTCCTGACAGTAATACCCAACTAGAGAGGCCAGCCAGCAGCTTTGCCCACCTAGTGAACCAAACTTGTGACCCATTTGTCCAGGAAACTTGGTGTGCAGTTCTGCCTGATTCAGGACCTCAAACAATGAGCATTACTGGCCTTGGAGCATATTATACCACCCTGCTTATGCAAGGAAGCTCATTAAAAACCCTACCTACTGCTAAGAGCAGCCCCTGCCCTACCTGACCAGGAAACCTTGTGAAAGGGCCTGAGAAGTTATGTAGCCCAGCAGCATTTGAGCAGAAAGCCCAGTCAGCAGCTCTGCAAAGATCAGCTGGTGACCCTGTCTGGCCAGGGTTCTACATGATTTGGGTTCTGGCCAGTGAGCCATGCCAATGTGAGAGCCTGTTCTGCTGTCCCTCTCAGGCAGGGAAGCAGGTTCATGGCCCTGTCTATTGCTAAGTACAACCCTCAGTCTCACCCAAAAGAAACCCTAACCACAACACCTGGGAAGCTGCATAGCCCATCTCACTAACCTACCAACAAAGTCACCAAAGCAAAGAGCCCAGCCAGTGGCTCTGCCCATCTGCCAGGAAGTTTGGTGGGCAGCCCTGCCAGATTCAGGTCCCCAACCTTCAAATCATAATGGCTGTGGAGCCCATTCTACAGCCTTTCTCAGGCAAGGAAGCAAGTTCACAGCCCACCTAACTGCTGAGTACAGTACACAGTCCCACCTGATTAGGAAGCCTGACCAGAGTAACCAGGCTTCAGAGCCCATCATATAGTCTCATGAGGGCAGGGAACCAAGCCAGCAGTCTGATCCAACTATTCTCAGCCAGCAGCACTCCCATAGATCACAGTGCTTGGACAGTAACCTCACTAAATAGAGACCCTGATAGCAAACTCCATTTTCCCAAAGACATAACCAGCTAACCTGTCTAGAACCCATGCTGACTGGTAAGGACTGTCTCTGCCTGGAGAAGGAGCCCACTTACTCATATGCCCAGACACCAATAAGAAATCACGGATCAGGAAATATCAGGTAAATGATACAACCAAAGGGAACTAATAAAGCTTCAATAGCAGACCCTAAAAAATTGGAGATCTATAAACTACCTAACAAAGAATCATAAAATCTTCTTAAGAAGTTTAGGGCACGGGGAAGGCTGTACAACTCAGAAAAGACAAGTAGTGATTCTATAGCATCTCATTATGCTGATGGACAGTGACTGTAATGGGGTTGGTGGGGGGGGGACCTGATGAAGGGGTAGTTTAATAACCATAATATTGCACATGTAATTGTAGATTAATGATACCAACATAAATTATATTAAAAAATAAATAAATAAAACCTAAAAAAAAAAGAAGTTTAGGGAACTACAGGCACATCTTGTTTTGTTGTGCTTTACTTTATTGCACTTTACATAGAGTGTGTTTTATACAAGTTGAAGGTTTGTGGCAATCCTGCACCAAGCATACCTATCAGCACCATTTTTCCAATGGTATTTTCTCACTTCATGTCTCTGAGTCACATTTTGGTAATTCTCACAATATTTCAAACTTTTTCATTATTATTATATTTGTCATAGTGACCTGCAGTCAGTGATGACAACTTTTTGAAAGTTCAGATAATGGTTAGCATTTTTTATCAATAAAGTATTTTTTCAATTAAGGTATATACTTTTTTAGATATAATTCTATTGCACAGTTACTAGACTACAGTATAATGTACATAAATTTTATATGCACTGGGAAACCAAAAAAATACACTTGCTTTATTGTGATAGTCACTTTACTGCAGTGACCTGGAACTGAATCCACATCTCTGAGGTATGCCTGTACAAGAGCTGAAGAATACAACAGCTGATCTGAGGAATCTGAATAGGGAGCTTCAACAACAGATTCAACCAATCAGAAGAAAGAATCAGTGAACTAGAATATAGTTATTTGAAATTATCCAGTCAAAGGAGCAAAAAGAAAAAAGAATAAAGAAAAGTGAAGAAACCCTGTGAACACCATGAAGGAAACAATATATATATTAAGGGAATCCCAGAAGGAGAAGAGAAAGAGAAAGGGATTTTTAAAAGTATATTTAAAGCAAAAATGCCTGAAAACTTCCCAAACTTGGGGAGATAAATAGACATCCAGATTCATGAGGTCCAAAGGACTCTGAATAGTTTGAACCTTAAAAGGGCTATACTGAGACACATGATCATTAAACTGCCAAAGGTCAAAGAAATTTGAAAACAACAAGAAAAATGTAGTATGCTATACACAAGGGAACCCCTCTTAAGCCTATATGTGGATTTCTCAACAGAAACTTTTCAAGCCAGGAGAGAATGATGATATATTCAAAATACTGAACAAAAAAGCCTGTTCAACCAAGAATACTATACCCAGCAAAGCTCTCCTTCAGAAATGAAGGAGTGGTAATGACTTTCCCAAACAAAAGCTGAAGGAGTTTATCAGCAGTGCTTCACAAGAAATGCTAAAGGAAGTTCTCCAAATGGAAATAAAAAGTTACTAATTAACAACATAAAAAGATATTAACATAGTTATAAAATTCACGGGTAATATACTCAAAGTCAGATTCTTTAATATTGTAATAGTGGTGCATAATTCACTAAAGTTCTAATTTAAAAGCTAAAAACAGTAAAAATAACTAAAATAATTTGTTACTGAATACATAAAATAAAAAATATGCAAATTGTAACATCAATCACCTAAAATGTGAAGAGGAGGGGGAGAAGTAAAAGTGTAAAGTTTAGAAATAGAATCAAAATTAAGTCATTATCAGCTTAAAATAGATGTTATAAGACATTTTATGTGAGCCTCATAGTAACCACAAAGGAGAAAAACAGTAGTTGTACACAGATTATGATAAAGGAGTCAAAGAATACTGCTACAAAAAGTCATCAAGCCACAAAAGAAGAGAACAGATAAGAAGCAAAGAACAAAGAACCTACAAAACAGAAAACAATTAGCAAAATGGCAATAGTGAATCCTTAGCTATCGACAATTCCTTAAGGTAAATGGGTTAAATTCTCTCATCAAAAGACATGAAATGAGTGACTAGATTTAAAAAATTCAATATGCTCCCTACAAGAGACACTTTAGTTTTAAAAAACATATAGACTGAGAGAGAAGGGATCAAAAAAGAGATCTCAAGGAAATGGTAACCAAAAGAAAGTAGGTGTAGCTAGATATTTATATCAGACAAAATACATGTTAAGCTAAAAATGGTCAAAAGAGACAAAGAATGTCATTATATAATGATAAATGAGCCAATCCACTAAGGTGATACAACAATTAGATATTTAAGCACTCAACATGGAGCACTTAAATATCAAAAACAACTACTAACAGAAATAAAAGAAGACATAAACAGTAATACAATAATAGGTAGGAACTTTAACAGCCCACTCTCAGCAACAGATAAATCATCCTTACAATCAGTAAGAAAACAACAGATTTGAACAACACTACAGACAAAATGGACCTAACAGATATGTACAGAACATTCCATCCTACAAAAGCAGAATGCTTATTCTTCTCAAACACACATGTAATGTTTTGTCAGACAGTTTATATGTTAGGCTGAAAAATGAGTCTTAGCAAACTTAAAAAGACTGAAATCATACCAAGTATCATTTCTGACCACAAAGTTATAAAACTAGAAAGTAATAATAGGAGAAAAACTGGAGAAATAAAAAAAATATGGAAATTAAACATACTCCTGAACAATCAGTAGATCAAAGAAGAAATTGAAAGAGAAATTTAAGAAGTATCAAGTCAAATAAAAATGGAAATACAATATACCAAAATTTATGGGATTCAGCAAAAGTAGTTCTAAGAGGGAATTTTATAGTGATAAACACATACATCAAGAAAAAAAGGGTTCTCAAATAAACAGTCTAACTCTGCACCCAAGGAACTAGTAAAAGAAGAACCAAGTAAGGCCAAAGTTAGGAGAAGGAAGAAAACAATAAAGATTAGAAAAGAAATAAATGAAATAAAGAATTTGGAAATAGAAAAGATTAACAAAACTAAGAGTAGGTTCTTTGAAAAGATAAACAAAATAGACAAAATTTTAGGTAGACTAATAAGAAAAAAAGAGAGGTCCCAAATATTTAAATAAAATTATAAATGACAGAGGAGTTAGTAAAACTGATACCACAGAAATGCAAAGGATCATAAGAAACTACTATGGACAACTATATGCAACAAACTGGACAACTTAGGAGAAATGGATAAACTCCTAGAAACATAACCTACCAAGACTGTATCATGGAAGAATAGAAAATCTGAACAAAGGAGTAATAAGTAAGGAGATTGAATGAAACAATAATAAAAAACCTCTCACCAAAAAATATTTCCAGAACCAGATTGTTTCACTGGTGATTTCTATATTTCAAGAATTAATGCCTTCTGAAATTCTTCCAAAAAAGCTAAAGAGGGGGGAAGACTTCCAAACTCATTTTGTGAGGCCAGCATTGTCCCTGATACCAAAGCGACAGAAGGACACTACTAGAAAATGACAGCCAATATCCCTGATGAATACAGATAAAAAAATTCTCAACAAAATACTAGCAAACAAAATTCAATAGCAAATTAAAAATATTATACACCATGATAAAGAAGAATTCATCCTTAGGATGTAAGGATAGTTCAATATACACAAATCAATAATTGTGATTCATCACATTAATAGAATACCATTTTTCACAGAAATAGAAAAAATTAGAGGCAAGGAATAGGGGGTAAGGGAATTGAATGAAGGTAATCAAAAGGTACAAACTTCCATTCATTGGCTAAATAAGTTCTAAGGATGTAATATACAGCATGATGACTACAGTTAACAATACTGTATTGTATATCTGAAGATTATTGAGAGTAGATCTTAAAATTTCTTATCATTAGTAAAAATACTGTATGTGAAATGAATGTATATATTATACACCTTAAACTTATACAGTGCTATATGCCAATTATGTCTCAATAAAACTGGAAAAAATTGAAAACTCAAAAAAATTGTTTAATAAAAAGAAAGTAACAAGAAAATTATTTGAATGAGATACTAATCCAAAGAAAATAAATGGAACAAATAGCAGATGGTAAAAGTATGTTTAATATCATTAATCACTAAGGAAATGAATATTAAAAACACAATGAGATACCAGTACATACCTATCAGATAGGCTTTAAAAAAAAAGATAATTACCAAATGCTGCTGGTGAGGGTGTGGGGCAAGGAAAACATTATAAGTATAAAAAGCCAAACTGCAAAGTCTGTCATATAAATCATTTATTTTACATAACATTCTAGAAAAAGCAAAACCAGAAAGACAGAAATCATACCAGAGGTTTCCAGGGGTTAGAGTGGGGAAAAGGAATTATCTAAAAAGGGGCTTGAAGGAAGCTTTTGGATTATGGCAATTGTTCTCTATCTAGACTGTGGAGGCAATTGCATTATGGTGTAAGTTTGTTAATCAAACTGTGCACCAAAAAGGGGTGAATTTTACTATATGTAAATTATATATCATTAAAACAAAAAAAGCACTGTAATAAATCTAAAATTAATTGCATATAAATCACCTTGTAGATCATGATTTTAGTGAAATTTACTCAAATTGAATCAGGGCAATATCCCGTGCATTGTTTGAATTATTAAAATTTTTTTTGCAACTCATTTTTAGACAAATAGAATACATTTTCCTAAAGTGTTTACCATAAAAGTTGTTACAATGTGAGATATCATTTAGTATTACTGTTATTGATTATCACCTACAGTAATTGCCTGTGACATAATTTAGCATTTATTTATACAAATATTCAAGAAATATTTCTTGAGCATTACTAGACTACAGTCCTAAAGGACTCATTTATCCTCAGTTCTGGGCCAATGGGGTATTCTTCAGTCTTCTCCAGTAAACTTTCATAAATTATGATTACATGAGACAAAAGTCTTAAAAAAGTAACTTCAAGCTTAGTTTCAACTTGTCCATAATGGTAGAGTTGTTTAACATTAGAAAATAATATCATATAGTATGGCAAAATTACAAAGACTGTCATTACTACACTTAGAATGAATGAAACATCAAAGGCATTTTAAGTGGCCCAGATATTATAACTCTTAGTTTACTCAAAAGTGGATTGCTAAAAATATAATGTAAGATCTAAGAACATTATTTATTTTAATAGCAGAGGAGCAAGTTATGTAGGTTTTAGTCATAATCCCTCTACTGGAGGATACCTCAGACTGGAGGATACCTAGCCAGTGGCCCTATGTTCTAGCTCATCTAGGCCAACACTTTACATGGCCCTACTTCTCATCTCCGTGTTTGAAATAAATTACACAGCAATTTCAACAGGGTCTTGCTGTAAATATGAAGTCCCCAATGCTTTGAGAGAGCTCAAAAGACTAGCAATCTACACAGGTTTGGTTTTGTGAGAGTGTGCTATGCAGTCACATAGGTCCTCAGCTTAGAAGGGCCTGAGTTTGGTTTAATGATCTCTTGTCATGGTCTTGAAATTCTTAATAATTTTGAACAAGGGCCCCATATTTTCATTTTACTGGGCCCTGAAAATTATATAACTGGTCTTAACTTCATAAATACCAAAACTGTCATGAAGAGTCTGAATTACTCTTTACATAGTTCCTTAGGCCATGCATTTGACTAAAAACTAGCCAAATTTATCTTGAAACACTTTAGTAAAGAAACTACAGTTGGAAAACCGGCAAACTGGACTCATACAATGCATAAGAACTTCTGCTAAGATAAACGTGTTGTAAGGACATTCATTTGTCTGAGGGTTTGGAACTTCCATTCCTATTCCAGATAAAATAAGGTATAGAGAAAAACAGACAGATTTTCCTCTCCTGCAATCAACTGTCTTTCCATGGAAGCACATATTTAAACTTGGTTTTGCCTAAACTTTCATTTTAATCTTTGGTCAATGATGAGTGCCTAGAATGTGCCAGGCATTGTGCTTAACATGAGATAGAAAATTTAAAAAACAGACAAAATTAAACCAAAATGAAATTTCTTCTCTCATGAAACTTAAAGTCACCAAACTAGTCACCCCTAATATCCCATGTATATAGTCTTTATAATTTTATTACATTTCCCCCCAGGGCACTGATTTTTAATCTATGAATCTGAAGGAACAATATGCTACATACCAGCTTTTTCAATAGCAAAATATTATAAACAATTGTGGCTTTTAAATGTCAGATATTACAGTTTAATAATGAGAGAAAGTTGACTAAAAACATTAAAAGTGCCTGGGCTGTGTGAAAGGTGAATGGTTATCATCGCTCCTAACCTAAAACATGTCACCACTCTTCCCTTCATAGTAAATGGCATGTGCCATCATGGTCAGTCTTAGAACCGGCTTCCAGCCCAGTCAGCCACTGCAGCTGGCAGGGCCCAGGGCAGCAGTGTCTTTTTAAAGTGGGCTAAAAAGCATTCGCTTGAATCTCAAATGCTGAGCCTTTCTGCAAGATGACAAATACAGAACCCAAGTGCTTTGGAGCGGAGCTGATTTTAAAAGCATTAGAGCAAGGGAACCTTCTCTTAATCATGGTCCAAACAAAAACCAGTTGGCCCACAGCAGTCTTTCTTCATCCTCAGTGGTGTAACTAAGGCTCTTTGGTTCTGGAAAAGTGTCCCTCTTGTGTATTAGCCATAACACAATGCAGCAGATGCTAAATGCCTATTTCCATACCAGCTCCTGGACTGAGGAAGTGACAACTGGTTGGAATTAAACTGAACCTGGAAACATCCTGGGGTTCATTTTTATTTGAGGTCACAAAATCAACAAGTGCCATTTTTCTGGGCTTGGCAAAGGGGAGCAGTGTAAAGATATCAAATGGCACTCATGCATTTGGACGTGAATGAAGGGTCATATCCCCTGACAGTTCTGCAAGCGTGAGCTTAGTTCCCCATCCTTCCAGTGAAAATGTGTTATTTTATGTACTCAGACTATCACCTCCTCTCTTGTTTTTTTAGGGAACATATATTTCTGCTGGGAGCTGCCAATTTACCCACAATCCGCCCCCCCCCCACCCCCCCACCCCCACACACACAGTTGGGCACATGACCAGTATGAGCCACTCAGAATCTTCCTCTCAGGGTTTCTCACAAGATCTGGAAGGAAGGAACTTTCTTTTCACTAAACTGTAAGAACATTAAATCTTGGATTTCTGCAGTATCATGGAGTCTGTCAGCTGAACAGAACAGGGCTAGAAACAGAGAGAAGCAGAAATGAGGGATGATGAGGAAGCCCTGATGTGCCTGTTCCGGGACCCGATCACAGAGTCCACACAGATAGACCTTCCTCTCCTCAGTCCATCATTTCAGTACACAAGCTAGAGCATCTCTTTCACGTTTTACTTTGTTCATGCTCATTCAAGTCAGATTTCTGATACTTCAAGGAAAAGCATCCTGACCAATTCTCTCCCTACTCTGAAGGCTGCATGTCAGCAACCTGCCTGGCATCAAGCAAATTCAAGTTATATCCAGAGGGAAGAGACAGAACCAGATTCTCAGATTCAGGGAAGCCTACATCCAGCCAATTAACCTCCTTATGGCTTGTCATATTCATAGTACCAATTTATTAGAACCTAATGTTGTTTTCTGTGAGTGGATCTGTCATGGCCTGTGTGCTGGCAGCTGGACAGGAGAAGATGAGGGAAGGGGAGAGAGGAGGTAAGGCATAACCAAGGGCCCTCCTCAAACCCACAGCTTTGTCTATCACAAAACCAGCAAAATGAAAGTGCACCTAGGTCCATGAGCTTTCACTTATATCACAGTTGGTTTCTGTGGGCTAAATGGAACTTTTCACCCAGAATTTCCAGAATTTCCCACCTGGCCTTGGGCAATTTACATACCAATGCATGTTTATCACAGCAGAAACTCCAGTCAATCTGGGGCAAGGGATAGAGAGAAAGTGGCTATTCTCTCCCCCTCTATGTTCTGGTACATAACTGGTCTGGCATGTGCCAATCACCAAGGACCTGCCAATAAAATTCCTTCTGGAAGGGGTGAGCAGGGAAGAGAGAGCCAGAGCTATGGCTGGAAGGGACAGATGGAGCCAGGCCTGGCTGGCAAACTCGAGCAAGCTATGAGCAATAAAAACTCTTTCTCCCAACCTGTCCTTCCCCTTGTCCTCCTTCTGTTTCATCAGATTCTTAGGGAATTTGCCCCAGGAAGGGCACCCTCTTCCCCCCAAAGCTACATCTCGTGTAGAATCAGCAGAATCTAGTGAACCTGAAATCTGTCCTCATGGGTGCAATATTTGGGCAGGCTGCTTCTATGTATGGTGGGGAAATACCCTTGGACCCCACTACAGGTGGTGGGTATTCACCCAGAGCTTCTCCAGTGGGGATTTGGTCTGGGGTAAAGTGCCTCCGAGAGGAGTGGGCCCCTCCCCAGAACTGGGTGGGGAAGGCTGGGAACACTGGAGGCAATGGAGTTGGCCCTCCACAAAATCAGAGACTCCTTAGCGGAACTCAGTGGCCATGAGGCAGCAGGAAAAGTGAGGTGGTTGTTTCTAGTGGCATTAGAAAGGGTTACTAAGGAGAAAGATGCCCTTTGGTGGCAAGTATAGAAACAAGAAGACGAGTTATGGGGTGCTCTGAAAAGTGATAAAGGCTATTGAAAACCAAGATTGCACCGCTGAGAGACATGCCAGTGATGTGGGAGGGTGCAGCAGAAAAATGCAAGCTGCAAGAGGCTGTGGGGGAGGTGAGGGAAGGAGTGGTGCCTTCAGCTCTGGAAATGGTAGAGGAGATGTCAGCGGTGGAGGAGCCCGGAGAAGATGAAGAGGTCGGGCCGAAGGCAGAACTGTTGCCAAGGCTGCTGCTTGCGGCACCAGCCCTTTCCATATTGAAAGCTCACCCAGTTTTAGTTCAGAAAATAAAGACACAGCAACCGTGGATTCCTCAGGGAGGGGAGCATGCCCCTCCCCAGGTTGTGGAGCACTCCGTGCTCTGCCCCTGTACCCACGCTGAGATGATAGATTTGAGCACCCAGGTTTGGCAGAAGCCTTCAGAACCTCTGCCCACATGGCTTTTGCATCTTTGGAACTTAGGAGCAGAGGGCACTGTTCTGTCAGGATCAGAAATAGGCAAACATCAGGAATGGGCTTCTCTGACAACTCACCCCTTTCCCCAGCAGAAGTTACAAAATGCCCATTAGACCCCAGGGAATCATGTGCTTTTGGATGGGCTTATTACAGCAGCCCTCTGGGCAGTGTGGCCTAATCAGGGTGATTTACCATACTTCCCCACTAGCTGACAAATGTATGCAGGCTCCAGCAGGTTTTCACAGTTGAGCATGAAAAAATATCATTTACATAATGGACCCTCAGGGCCCCAGTGAGGAGTTGTTCCCCATGGGGATGAGAAACCTGGTGCTCCATACAGCTTCCCCATCCCTCTTTGGGTCCCTAGTGACTATTCTTGGCCTCCAGGTAAGGCAACCCATAAGTGAGGTTACTCTTACTATAGCAGATCTGGGGGAGGTTGAAACTGTAAGAGCATGGAAACAAATATGTTCTGCTACTGAGAGGAGAGGTTCAAAGGGCCTTGCGAAGGTCTCGAGGACCCACATGTGAGTTGACTGATAAAGGTGGGGGCAGTGAAAGAAAAACTTGATGGACAGCCCAATAGAATCTTGCTAGAGCTGTGGCAGCAATTAAAGCCAGAGCAGCAGTTCCAGCTGCTGAGGTCCAAGACACGGAAGCTGGAGGCAAAGCCCCATGTCCAGTCCATGTGTCTGCAGGACTTCCAGGGTGAGGACATGCAGAACGTGCCTGGACTCTTTTCAGATAATGATTGGGTATTACAGTTTGACTGAGGGGAGGGTCAAGAAACATGCCTTGGAGGAATGCCTCTTGTGACAGAGGCCACATGTTGCATAAATGGTCAGTCCCCAGTAAATGTGTAGTGTGTCCTGGCTTTGGGGACACAGGAGCTGAATGCAAACTGAGTTACTGTGACCCTGCGTGGTGTCCTGGGGCCCACACTGTTATAAATGATGCAGGGGTGAGGCTTTCAGAGTGGAACAAGCCTGAATCCCCTTGAAATAGGGGAATCTAATGTTGTGTATGATTTTAGGCTCACCTCTGATTCTTTTACAGAGAACTGTGGCATTATTTTAAGAGGTTTGAGGTCTTGTAAGCTACTGGAAAGTCTTTATCCTGCACTTGGCACAAATTCTGAGGCCCTTGTGCCCCTTGGCATGCAAGGACATCAGGTGGGGCTAGGATAAAACATTTGCAGTTACAAACCAGACATCTGTGTGACTGGGGCCATTTGCCTTGGCATTTGCCTTGGCATCCCCAGGGAATGATGAAGCAGAAACTTGGTCCAGGGCAGAAGACAATGTGGGCTGTAGTCCGTCAGTGAGGCCTGCCTAGCCTGGCAGGAGTGCATTATGTAACTGAGTCGCACAGCAACCTGGAGACTACATGACCTTGGACATCTTGACACATGGACCAGCAATGGCTGGCCCTTCTGGCACCTTGGGGACAAGGCCTGGAAGCTGGTCTCCTGTGTATTCCTGGAGTAACATCAGAGTGGCCCCTAAAGATCTCAGTAGTGTACCCAAAACAGCTGGAAAATAAGAGCATCTTACAGGAGAGTTTTCTTTTGCCATTATGGTCAGTGCATGTGCCTCCCAAAGCCCTACATACTGACCCATCTGTAACTTGCACAGGGAGAGGAGTAAAGGTCTGATATGCTAGACCAAGATGGGACCCCATTCCTGCCACTGTCTTGCATGCATCCTACCTGATGGACAGGATTTGCCTATGCTTGTGTCATTAAAACATGTATCTTATTGCCCTTACGGTTATTCTCCTCAGCTACAGCTGCTGCTTGCTAACTGTGCATGGAGCTCCCTACCAATTCAGCTGCTAGCCTCCTGTGGAATGGGTGGACTATGGCCTTAATCTGAGTAGGGCTTTGAACCCAGCTGGATCCTCAGATTTGAGGATTGTCATTATTTTATTGCTATCTGTATCATAATTTTTGTTGTCATCATATGTCATTATTCTAGTTGCAGTGCTCCAGCTTTCTCACACAGGGACTGTTGCAGAAGATTGGAGGTGCGTAGATGGTAAGGTGGGATTTCTGGAGGCAGAGCCTACCATCAATCCAGGGCAAGGGGTGGAGGTAAAGTGGCCATTCTCTCCTCCTCTCCATTTCTGGTACATAATTGGTCTGGCATTTGCCAGTCACCAAGGACCTGCCTGTCTTTGGTGGGAAGGGGCAGGCAGGGGAAGGAGAGTGGGAGCTGTGTCCAGAGGGGACGGACTAGTGAACTCAAGCAAGTTGTGAGCAATAAAAACTCTTTCTCCCAACCTGTCCTTCCCCTTGTCCCTCCTTTGGTTTCACCAGATTCATAGAGAATTTGCCCCAGGAGGGGAACCCCCTTCCCCCTGGAGCTACAGTCCCCCTCTCCAACAACTGACTCTATGGATTAAGACTCATGTTTCTTAACATTAGTTAATCATTAACATTAGCAAATCATTAACATTACCCAAAGGTAGAGATCAGATTAAATGAATGTCATTTTAGCTCAGAAGAGTTCCAAAGTCAAGTTACCAATCTCCTTCCCAACTCCATGTATTATGTCTTCTCTTCCTATGCTACCTACAATTTCATTTATGTATCCCTATTATTCACTCATTCATTCATTCCAAGGACATTTCTGGGCATCTTCATGTGTCTGCCATATGATTTAAAACATTAGTCTCCCTGACTAAAGCCCTTCAATAGACTCTGGTTAAACATGGGGAAGTGAAGTTCATCATACAATTAATTCTCTCTTACAAGTCCTGACAAAAATGAATAAAAACGAGGGTTGGGTTGGAAGGTATCTATCAGTAGCAACCAAGCAAACAAAGAGGAAAAACCTACTGCCATAATGGAAACATCTTCTGACACAAAATGTCCCCATATCTCCCAGAGGTAGTATTGGTGATTTAATAAAATCTTGAAAATTCTACTGATACTCCCATTATTGGCAGGAAGGACCTTAAGTAGAATTCTCTCATCTTTTCCTTCTTTTGAGAGAAAATATTTGCTGGGGAGATAATGGTAAGGAAAAGTGAATAAACAGGGCTGGCTGTCCTTGATGAGAGTGAAGACTCTACACTAGATTGGGGAAGACATTCCAAAACCCAAGGGTGTACCCCCAGTAAAAGAGATACACCTGCAACTAGATAGAGTGGGCAGGAAGATGAAAGGAAAGGATGAATCAAAGTAATTCATCTATAACCTATAGTCCAAAAAAAAAATATGGACCAAGAAGCTCCATATGTTGCACATAAGATAAAAACATATGATGTGATAACCATACAAACATTAAAAAAAAGGAAAGGAATAAAAGGAAGCAACACAACAGACAAGATAGGTGAAGAACCCAGTTTGCTCAAAAATATAACCATGGAAGAGAAGAGAGCTCCCCATAAGCACTTCTTCAATCTGTATCTCCCCATCTTTCATTTAATTGTGGTATAATATTTAAATTCTACCTTGTTGCTAAATCTCCTTCCAAATTATTATTAATTATAGATTATGTTAACAATTAATTTTTTTAATGCTTATTTATATTTACCCATGATATGAATTTCTCAATTGCTCTGGCAGCCAAACCTTTCCTTCCAAGTTTGGTTCTTTTTGTCCTGAAATAGAGCCCTTAATAAGTTCTTTCAGCAAGGGGCAGTGCTGAATCAATTTTCTCACCATTTGCTTCAAAACTGCTATACTTTAACCTCACCCTTTAAAAAAAATGATAAAACTAAGTATAAAATTTTAGATTTTTTTTTTACCTTGTACTTTGAAGAATTCTACTGTCCTCCAGCTATCATTGCCAATAAGTCTGCTGTAAGACTAACTTGTCCTCAGATGAGAATGTCCTTCAGCATGTGTAGTTATGTGTTGGAGTCAGCTTAGATCAGCTAACTAAAGCCATCCAGAGTTCCAAGAAGTAACAAATTTTCTAGTCATACTACCTGAGTAGATTTTTACTCATCTCCTTTTACCAATGGAGCAGGCTTTTCTTTTGAAGATCCCAGTTTTAACTAGGACTCTTATTCCAGCTCCCTGCCTCACTCAGGCCCAGTGCCTATTTCCTATATTTATATGGGCATTAAAACCTCAGCCTTCAATCCATTTACCCAGTCTGTTATCTTCCCAAATGATCACAGCATCTGCTCATAAGTTGACTACTTGAGCCTAAAGCTGCCTTTATTTCTGGCATGTCATCATGCCAGAAATTATCTTTTTTCAAACTTACATATTTAGATTTTATTTTGTACAATGTTTTCATAACTGTAGAATTGAAGGGTGGGTGGCATTTACGTTAATCCAGCTGACCCTGCTGCCAGAACCAGAACACATCCTATTTTTATAAAAAGTAGTTCTGTCTTTCAATCTATGTGTATGTACTTTTCTTCATAGAGAGAAGTCTAGAACAGTGTTCACCTAATGGTAATGATTATTTTCCAGAGTTTGACTTAATTTACTTTTATCTTTCTTTGCATATGTATAAATTGTTTGTACATTTCAATAATTATGTGTTTCATTTGTAACTGGGAAAATAAGGAGCTATAGAAAAAGTGTCAATGTCTCCCATGTCTTTTAGACAAAGACCAATGTCTTTAGCACACTAACCAAAGACTTTCATGACCTGACCTCATCCTGTTTAGACCCACTTCTTAATAGTCTCCCCATATTCCGTAGCCTCTGGCTCACTGAACAGCCCAACATTTCCCACACATCTCTCTTCTGTCATATTCTCATCATTGAGGCTCTTCCCTCAGTAGAAGTCTTATCAGCAGGTCCCAGTATTATTCAACCTTCAAGACGACCTCTTTCTTAAAACTTCTTCATAACTTTTACTTCCTCTTTAAACTTCCCTAGTCCTTAATATACAACATTTTCCATACTGAACCACATTTACTTACCTGTCTGTTATCCTCTTTAGCGAAGGGCAAGGACTATGTCTAATATTTTTATGCCTCATTTATTCATTGAATGAGTTCATGAATAAATAAATGAAATGAATGTTCACACTTGTTGAGTCAAAGGCAGGCTTCTTGAGGATTTCACTCAGGGTGGGCTGCAGGTTTATTTCAGATGCCAGATAAATTTTTGTGTCTCTCTTATGTCCTTTGGGTGGTAGTCAACTGGGACGTTTTGGTAATCCTGGATAGCTGTTGAGAAGTCCTTAGGGAAAGAATGGTCATGGTGCTCTGTGATGTCTTACATATTAATTGCCTTTAGTTGTTGTAATACTTTCACAAACAACATTTCACCGAATCCACTGAGGTAAATGGGGAAATAGTCATGTACCCAGCTTGTAAATAAGAAAACTGGTATTTAGAGCACTGATGACTTGCCCAAAGATTCAGGGAAACAATTTTGATCTAATTCTTCTGTTGCCCTGTCTAGTGATCTGCGTTCTATCTCTTTTATCATCAGCCTCTACAACTCTACAGGCATTCCTGGTCCCCACTGTGGTAGCAGTGACAATGCCAGCTATGATACTGTGATGGTAAGCCAGGCTCAGACCAAAATCTCAACACCAGCTTTCCCCCTGAATTGCTGGGTGCCTTCATGTCACCTCCCCAGCCTCCAGCTTTTTCACTCACAGCCTCAGTTTCTTCATCCAAAATGAAGAGGTAATAACCTCTAAGGCCCTGACTCTTGACTGTTTGATGAACATGAATCTCTGTGAGAATTTGCTGACAGAACTATCCCCAATTCAAGTTCTAGACTTCTTTCTAGCCATCTCTTCTAGACTTCTGACTCAGGTGTAGCTCCAATGCCTGGAGTGCTGCCATCACAGGAACCTGAATCTTTTGACCAAGCCATATTCATACTCTGTTCTTTTTACCATGATTTTTAGACTGCCCTTTTTTTTTTTCTTTTTTGAGGCCAAAGGGAACAGTTACATAACTAAGAATAGCTATACTTAACCAAAAATTGCAATAGCAATTTAAGACAGCCCACAAAAAAGAAACTAAATTCAACAAGCACAGTTTATAGACCTAACACAGACATGGCCCACCTGCTTTCTATCTCCCCTGCCTCCTCACATACCAATTCTTTACTTGAAGCTTTGTTACTGTATTCCTTGGCATATTTTCAACAAAGGCAAAAAGATCCACTCCAATTGTCCAACTGAAAGCATGACTTCTTTACTGAGTTTTTTTCCTTCTTGTTTAATTTTCATCACACTTTAACACCTTGTAGAGTAGAAAGTGGGCCTTTTTTTCTTACAGAATCATGACAGATAACTTTACAAAACAGTCAGAAAGCTATACTCTGAATAAGTTAGAGGAACTAGTAGCTGTCACTTAAGATTACTTGTAGTGCTTCCATTAATATAAAATAAATGTGCTAAGTTAAAATGCTACTAAAACTTAGAAGGCAAAGAAGGGAGACACAATCCACATGCAGTTATTTGCACTCTTCATCCAGGATGAGCTAGAGCTGACTGGCTTCAATTCTGCACAATTGTTTTATAATTTATCTCATATGTAAAAGTAATAGTGGAGCACTTTCTTCAGTAAAGAAAATGAACATGTACCTGCTATCACAGCACAGAGTAAGAACACAGCTGAGCATTGCCATTGCGAAATTTCGTACAGCTGACAAAAAAAACAAAAAACAAAAACTCACCAGAACTGACTAGTTGGAGTTGACCTATAAATATGGCATGGACATGAAGAAAGAGGGTTGAGTAAAACTGTTCAGTTTGTTTTACTTCTCTGGAGAAATGACCATTTGTTTCCAAACAGTCCCAAAGCTCATGTCTTTAATGGACATTACTCCACTGAACTGGCATGCTGCTGTGGGCTTAGCTTATTCCCTAATTATCAAAAAGAGCTTCTGGAATTCATTAAGAAATTATTTTTAATAATATGGGTAACTGTTGAACCACTGTGTTGTATATTTGAAACCAACATAAGATTGTATATCAAGGATACTTCAATTAAAAAAAAATTATAAGTAATATTCCCACTACCTTCAAAACCAAGTTTGGCAATATCCCTAAACCTTGCATCAAGGGTAGACTCCCTTAGTTCGCTCTGAGACAGACTAGACTATGACAATACGGGAACCACCTGAGCCAAAGATGAGGTGGCCAGTTATTTCCCAGTAAGTGTTGTTCTCATGGCTTATTTTAAAAGTCCTTCAAATGGACACCTAAGAACAAATCAAACCATTTTCAAAAATAAATTATAATCTACAATCAAACTATAATCTACAAGTTATGCATAGCTATTTAATTAATATGGTGAAATTAAGTATAAGCCACTTAGGTGTAGAAAAATCATGACATCTATTTCAAATGGTTGTGTAAATGAAATGTGTAAAATGTAAGTAAAGACGTCACATTTAAGACTCAGAGATTCTTAATTTTTTTCACTATTAATTCAACTACTTACTAATCCAAGTCAAATCCTATGGCAACAAATATTGTTACAACAAACATTTCACTTTGACAAAAATATTTCTTGTCACTGGCTAAAGCCCAATGAAATTCGATGTCAAGTTACAGTAGAATTTTAGTTCAAATGATCTCTAAAATTGATTGTAATGGACTTTGACATCATTGTGTCCCATCTTCATCCTTGAAAGTCGATTTTTTTTTCAGCAATATAGACAACTATTACTCTTGTGTAATTCTTTTCTAATATCTATTGAGTGTCTGATATACCTCAGGAACCACCACTTAACATGATGTCATCTTATTTAATTGTCACAACAACTGTTTGAAAAAAAGTTATTATTATCTCTGAGTATACAGGGATATATATAAAGAAGGAATTGAGACGTGAGGAAATTAAACATTTTGCCCTCAGTCATGTAGCTGGTAAGTGATGGAGTTCACACACACACACACACACACACACATGCACGCATACATATGCTAAGCATACTTTATACTATATCATCTATCCATCTATTTTGGGGTGGGGGGAGAAGAGACAGAAAGGCAGAGAGAGAGAAAGAAAAAGGAAGACTGGTGATCCAGACCTAATACAACAGCTGATATTAAACAGAGACAAATGCAAGCTCCTACACGTACATGAGCACATGTCAGGCACTCTGGTAAACCTTGTATCCCAGCACCTAACATAGTGTCTGGCATATAGTCAATGCTTAATAAATGTCTGGGAAGTGATTGAGGGAAATAGTGAATGAGGTGAGCAAAGTGACACTAATAAGTGGAGCAGACATGGTTTCACGTGTATGAAAAAGACTCAGTGGTCCGCACTGATACTAAGGTCAACATGAATAAGTGAATAGGTGTGACCACCAACAGTCATGGGGCAGTACAGCCTATAAACAGAAGTTTGCATCTCAGTCATGGAGGAGGTAGTCCTGACCTCCTTTTTTGCCCAATGCTCTGGGCACCTTGATGCGGAGCAGCTCAGAAAAGGATGAGGTAACAGAGAATCATAAGAGCTCTACCATAAGAAAAGAAGACTCAGGGAAACCTGTGGTTTTCAAACATTGCAGGGCTACCTGGGGAAAGGATTGGACTGGTTATATGTGATCTAAAGGTACTGAGCTTGGAACAACCAGTGAAAGCCACAGAGAGACAAATCTGTGGTCAAAGTTAGCAAAGTTAGATCTCCCAGTGGTTGTGCCCTTCTGCTTCCTCACCACCTTCCAATCCAGGACATCTTTCAAAGTCCAGAACAAGTTCCAACTCCACTGAGAAGCTTCCTTCACCAGCAAATGGACCTTCAGTAGCTTCTCCCTTCTACTCTATTGCACAATCTCCTCAAAATTACAGTGCTGTCATGGCTCCTTCCCTTGTTCACTCACTGCTCTGGTATATAGGAATATAAAGATGAGTAAGAGCTGTATGTGAAGAACGTTTGGAAACTAGGCAAAGAAGTGACAAAGCATGTCCCAAGCACAGGAAACGATGAAGGACCCATGGGAATGTGATCTAGGTGGCCAGAGGACACATGCTGATCAGGAAACTCCTAAAGCAAAGGTCATATTTCCTTAATACCACCCTCCCCTAGTGCACACTTTTCAACACATAATAGGTCATCAATAAATAATTGCTTATTTGACTAGAATAAATATAATAAGCAAGAAGGACCGTGATATTGTCCGATTCTCATATTCAGATTAACAAGAGCAGGGCTGGAATAGTCAGCTGGTGTTGGGTGAGGACCACCATTTACAAAGGGCTGGGGTGGCATGTGGTAAAGGGCATACATAGCTCTAAAATCAGAGCAACCACAGGAACAGCACATCTCTTCTGAGCCTCAACTTTCTCATCTTAAGACAGAGCTAACAGTTAATAGGACCCACCTTACAGGTCTGTTTTGTAGTGTAAGTGAGTTATAAAAGTAAAGCCCAAGAAAGCTGTTAGTATTAAGTTATCCCTACGTCATAGATCTGATAATCAGTCTGTGAATTGAAAATTAAGGAGTAGGAGAAGGATATCATTATGATTGTTGTGGGCCAAACTGATACCCATTCTGCACATAAAAAAGAAAAAGGGGAATTGGGGTTAAAGAACCTTGTTAGCACATGAGGCTCAGATTAACATCAATGGCTCAGTTACCCGTGCAAATTTGTCATTCGCTACAACCAATAGTGGTTGTTGACCCTGCCTCCTTGGTTGGGTGCCTTTACCATAAAGTGTGCTGAGATGGTTAAATGTTCAAAGGAGCAGCCATCATCCTTCATTCCATAATCAAACAAGTTAAAAAGTCTTAACTAAAACTGGCTATTTCCTTAAAATTATAAAAGAAAGTAGAGTACCAAGAAAAGCAGAATCTAACTAACCATGCCCATATGGTGATGGTATTTAAGTGGCAAAGGATTAATAATAAAAGGGCAAGTCCAGCAATGACATTCACATGATGCTGAACGATGGTGGTTAGGCAGGAACCAGCAGGTTTTCTTGAGCAGGGGACATTTGTTCAGGAACCTGCAGATGGCATGCATATTTTTCAGTCTATGATGCCCATCAAGTTTGGGTCTGTCTTAAATTAGCCAGGCATGGTAAGCATCAGAAGGAATTCCACATGAGCAATTCCAAAACAAAAAGCCTCTCATTTAACTACTTTTCTTTTCATGAAACAACCTGCATTTAATAAAGTTAAAATAGAAGTTGTCATTGTGATATGTGAGTCATACCCTATCAGTGCCATCCCTAATCAAACTTTGGTTTCAAATAATTCTTTCCATTACCTGTCTTACCTCCCTGCTTGTGCATCTTGCTATGCCTCCAGATAAATTAAGCAAGACTTTCATTCTCTACTTCAGCCTCTGGGTTATACTGTATTAATTAAGCCAAGTTCCTTTTCTAATCTACCAAGCCGCTAACTTTCTTTTACTTAATGCAGACCAAGGCACCTACATCATGAAAAGTTTCCCACATTTAACCATCCACCACCCAGCAGAACAATAGCAGCCCAGCCATTCCTCCCTGGCGCTCTGGGAGTTAAGTCATCTGGTTACATTTCAGTTGATGATATGTGTCTGTTTGTCTCCTCTAATGGCTCATAAGGCCTTGGGGGTCGAGCTCATGTCCAATCTTCGCTGCATACGTCTGTACACTACTGAATACATCATTACTGTACATTACTCTAATCCAGTGGGGACTCAATAAAAACTTGTTGACTGACTGATTTAGCACAGGGATGATTATTACGTAAGCCACTTTGGTAAATAAATTTCAAATAATGACCAGCTCACACAAACGTTTTACTAGCTCACCCTCCCTATGGAATTAATATAAAGACTGAAAATCAGCAGTCATTTCTACTTGCCCAACATTAAATGTTAACTCACCCCAAGAGAGTAGCTATTTTCAAGCCTAATTTCAAGTCAAAATGTCTCAATTGGTTGTCATTCTTGGTGACGTGCTTGGAAGATTCAAGAGCTAAGGGATCAAATCCAATCACTCCTCAGGTTATCAACCACAACCCTGAAGATCAGTATTTCTAACATATTACTGATAATAATTCTAGCAGTTTATTTGAATTCATGTTTATTCAATACAAGGGACTTAACGCTCAAGGACATTCTAACAAAAGCAATTTGGTAGACATTACTTTTTGTCATAATTTTACCCTTTATTGGAATAAAATGATTTGAAATCTTAATTTGACTTATATTATTCCTTTACGATTCAAGTATTCAATATACAGGAATGCAGTTATGAAAGTAATCACCTGCCTACTTACATATCTGAGGCAAAAAAAAATTACAAATAAATTTTTTAAATAAAAAGAAAAACAGCACGTTTTCTCTTTTCCTTCCCTTTTTGCTATCCCTTCATAGAAGCCTGGGAGCAAGGGGTGTGGGGGATTTTACATGTACTCTCTGTCCAAGTTATTTTAGCCCCTGATGTCAGCTGGGACAGAGGGAGACATGTGGCTCAGAGTTCATGGGCAATTAATAGCCAGCGAGTAGGCAGTCTATTCTACCTTTATGGTAGACACAGTTTCCTTTCCTAGATCAGTGATTTTGAACAGATATGGTATAAGCATGTTTAAATAGTTAAACTATCAGTTTGGGTTACAAAATTTAAATATCAATTTAAAGGGAAGTGTTTTAAGAAGAAGTACTGAAATACTTAAGGATTACCAGGTAGGTGCTTCACCACTACTAGTTACATTTCGCTTATTTTGGAACCTTCATAAGAAAATGGATTAGCCTATCTTCTATCTTGCTGTGTGTGAAAAGATTAACCTGCCTTTGGTGCTCTGATATCCTTTCAGCAAATAAGAGTTTCAGTCACATAAAATATTTGCAACATTTCAGGCCCTAGAAGGTTTTTTCAAGTCGGGTACAGCCTGATTCCTGTGACAGCTTCTCTGAAGTTGCATCCTCTAAGAAGCAATAATTGTCTTTTGGGGGCCTTCCGGATGAAAAGGCACAACAGAACCGAAGGAGCTAGACCATATGATCGCACAGCAAAAGAATGCTTGAGGTCTCGAGCGCGTGAGGTGAGCCCTTTCTTGGGCAAACATCAGTGACTGCAACAAAGTATCTTCAAAATTTGAGCCACACAGAGATAAACTTCACATTCAACACATCAGACTTCCAAGTTCTCCGTATACATATAAGTGGAAATACTTAGACTTTGAATGAAAAAAACCTTGACAGAACAAAGAAAGACCATGATCTAATATCGAATAAAGTTAACAAACATCATTAAGTGAGATGATTGGTGATGAGTGATGGTCATGCCCAGTTTACTTTTCACAGTTGACAGATCAAAGTCATTCCTTCATTTGGGATAAAGACTGAATGCAGTTAGTTTGGCCTTGGAAAATCCTTTCACATAGTATGAAGTCCCTCAAGGGTCTGCTGTTTCCAAGGCACATGAATGATCAGAAAGTGTCATGGAGCTAAGGCAGAGTAGGAGAAAATTAAAAGGTATATCTCAGTTTAAATGGCCTTTTTAATCCAAGATTAAATAATGTGGAAATGCAGTCATAGTAGATTATGGCACACTATATCCATGGATATCATGTGGTACGGGGATACCTAGAAAAATAAACTAAGACTATGTCATGGAATGATGGACTCAGTGCCTTCCGACGCCATCTGTGCCTGACCACCAGTCTGATTCGGGAACCCTCTTTCCTGCCAAGCCATCGTCCACCCTACAGATGCCTCCGTTCATGGGGACTTCTCCAGTCCTATGGTAGACATGCACAGCTCTGTCAGAAAGCCTTCTCTCTGTGACTATAAATCTGGCTTCACCAATTCTGTCTGATTGCTACCCCTTGAGACCAAACAGAACAAACTAAGTCCTTTACACCTAATATTCAACTTTTGATGATGGTTATCTCATTCCCACAATCACCACCTGAAAGTCTTCTTGATCCCTTCAAATATTCCTCATGGGGTTATTTGTCCAATTCTCCCAATATTCTGATGAGATTCTCTAGTCGCAATACAGTTTGCACAGGTCCCTCCAAAAATACAGACCAGAATTATAGAATTCCATATATAACTGTCCCAGGGCAGAGACAAAATTGACTATCATCTCTCTTGTTCTACATGCTACCCTCCTTTAATTCCACCAAGACCTCATTGGCACTTGTAAGCAACATTTCTCCAATCTAGGGTAACTGACATTTAATTAGAACTTTATGCTTTAGAAATTGCTTTAATCCATATATCTCATTTTAACTTGGCAGCAGTCCATAATAAAAGTATTACTTTTGCCATTTTTAGATGAAGAAACTAAGATTGACAGACCTTAAGCAAACTTTTCCTGGACTACATGAGTAAGTTGCAAAGCTAGGACCCAAACTCAGGTGCTCTGACTATAAAACACACGCCTTTGTGACGACATTACTCTGCTTTAGACTGTTTGATGATGCTTCAGGGACATAATGAAAGGTTATTATCAAAGGCAGAACTCCCAAAATTACAGTTTCCTGTTCTGCCAGTGTAGGAACTATATCCTGGGGTAGAATGAGGGCAGCATGACATGCTAAGTCATGCTGTCTCCTTTCCAAATGATCACAAATCATCCCTCTTAACTATTCACTCCAGATTCTTGACTTCAGACTCTGTGGTCTGTTGTTTGTGGTCTTTTTCTTTAACTTTTTAAAGTCAAGACTACTTCAATATTCCAGCCTTCAGATACTTTCCCTGCATTCCAAAATTGCCAAAAGATCACCAACACTTACAAGTTCTTTTTTACTTTAGATCCCATTATGTGATGTATTTTCTATTAAAGCTTAAAAACACCCTTACAGGTAATGATTTTCTCCATGCCTCCATCCACATCACAGATTTAATTTTCTAAATGTGAAAAGTTTTGGCTGAGAATACAGTCCTGGAGCACTAGAGACTCCTCCAACTCAAGAGCAGAGCATGACTCCCTAGGAAGTGTATCAGAATCCACATGGAAGGAGATTGGAGAATGTGGAAGGTTGAAGTGTATTACATATAATTTTATATTGAAAAAAATGTTGGGTTTCCATTACAAACTACAGGAACTTCAGGAGTTTTCAAGTTTACTAATTAGGGCTAAGGATTTTGAAGGTTTAAGATATTTCCTGCATTAATAACATTCCATTTATCAAGATCTTTAAATATTACTGGGCAGATAGCTATAAATCCAGTTACTTTCTTCCATCCAGTTTGTTTTGTTTTCCTTGTCAATGGGATTCCATTGAGATTTTGCCATGTGCTTTACTAAAGTTCAGGTTCTCTATGTTTATTGCCTTTCTCTGATCTCCCACTGCTCCTTTAAACACTTTCTTCATTTGGTTTCCAGGAAGCCATAACCCTTGGGTTTTTCTCTTACACTTCTGCATATTTCTTTCCCAGTTTCTCTTCCTTTCCTTGACATCTGGATTTTGAAGTATCCCAGGACTCAGTCCTTGGACCTCTTCTCAGTTCTGACCACACCTATTCCTGGTTGATCTCATCCAAACTCGTGGCTTACGTAGCATCGGCGTGCTGATGCTTACAGCCCTACTCTTCCTGAACACAAGGTCTGAATATTTGACTGTCTACTTGGCATCTCCATCTGAATGTTTAATAAGATTTCCAGTCATGGCCAAAAGACAATGAAAAGAAGCTCAGCATCACTAATTATCAGGGAAATGCAAATCTAAATCACAGTGAGATGTCACTTCACATCAGTCAGAATGGCCACTATCCAAAAGACAAGAAATAACAAGTGTTGGTGAGAACATGTAGAACAGGGAACCCTCCTACACTGTTGGTGGGACTATAAACTAATGCAACCACTATGAAAAACAGTATACAGGTTCCTCAAAAAAAATAAAATAGAAATACCATACAACCCAGTAATTCCACTTCTAGGTATGTACCCATAGAAAAGAAAATCACTAATCTGAAAAGAAATATGTATTCCTGTGTTCATTACACCATTATTTACAATAGCCAAGATATGGAAGCATATCCTAAATGTCCATCAATAGCTGAGTGAATAAAGAAGATGTGGTACATTCATATAATGGGCTATTACTAAGACATAAAAAAGAATGAAGTCTTGCCATTTGTGGCAACATGGATGGACCTAGAAGGTATTAGGCTAAGTGAAATGAGTCAGAGAAAGGCAAATACTATATGTTTTCACTTATATGTGGAATACAAAAAAATAAAACAAATGGACAAACAAAGCAGAAATAGACTCATAAATACAGAAAACAGGCTGGTGGTTGCTACAAGGGAATGGAGTGGGAGGATGGGTAAGACAGGTGAAAGGGATAAAGAATTACAAATTTCCAATTATAAAATAAGTCACAGGGATGAAAAGTACAGCATCAGGAATATAAATAATATTGTAATATCTTTGTAGGGTGACAGATGATAACTACACTTACGGTAAGCATTTCATAATGTATATAATTGTTGAATCACTATGTCATACACCTGAAACCAAAATAATACTGTATGTCAACTATGCCTCAATACAAAGAGATTCAAACTTAATGTATTGAATACTGAGCTTCTGATAACTGCTCTACCACCATCACCATAAACTAGCTCTTCCTGTAACCTTCCCATCTCAAGAAATGAAAACATATTCTTCAAAAAATGAAAATTCTATTCTCTTCTAATCCCTCAGGCTGAAAACTTTGGTGTTGTAATTGACTCCCTTCTTTATCCCACATTCCACACCCCATCTGTAAGGAAATCCTACAGCTCAAAAAATAGTCAGAATCTGAGCAGTTTGCAGTATGACCTTTACCACAATACCAGTCAGCAGCATCTTTCACCTACTCCCACCCTTGCCCCATCAGTCCATACCCAACTCTCAGTTAGAGTAATCTTGCAAATATATCAGGTCTCATTGCTCCTTCTTACCCAAAATTCATCTCAGTCAGAGTTAAAATCAAAGTTCAAAGACCCAACATGATCTGGCCCTTAGATACATTTTTTACTTCATCTTCTACTATTTTCAACTTCACTTGCTGCATTACAGCCCCACTAGCAGCCTCACTGTTCCTCTAGTATTCCTGCCTCAGGGCCTTTGCACTTGCCATACCCTAATGCACTTGCCATTTGACCTCAAACACCCTTCCCCAGGATGGTCACAATAATCATCCTCATGTCTTTTTGGTCTTTATTTTACAGTTACCTTGCCACTAAGACTTTGACTGGCCACACTGTCAAAATTGCAACTTCCTATAAAAACACATCTCAAATCTTTCTACCGTGCTTAAGTTTTAGAACATAACAGTATCTAACATACCACATATTTTACTTGTCTGTTGTCTGTATCTACCACTAAAATATAAAAGTTCCATGAGGGCAGGGATTTTTACTTTTTTATTCACTGCTATATCCCTAGTGACTATAACACTGCCTGATGAATAATAGAGGTTAAAAATACTTTCTTCATTTGCCTTTTTTGAATCAATGAATGACCTTCCAAACTATGCCTGTCAAGGAAAGAAATAGGGTTAGTGATGGTGGCTTGGTGAAATTATGGAAAGTCCCAATGATCACCACTTCATTATTTCCCAAATCAGTCCTTTGATCATCTGTTCTGGAATGCTGTGTGGAATGTCAAACTGTGGTTCTCAAGTCTGGAGGGGGTTCCTGACTAGTGCCTTTACATTCCCTATACTTCCCTTCAAGGACTTACCAAGCTCCTTGTCATTTCTTTCTTGCTGGTCTGGGCTTCCCATGGACTGGACACTCCAGGAAAGCAAACACAGTGCCCATCAAATTCTCCGGTACAGCCTTAGCCCCAGCACAGTGCCTGGGACTCAGTAAAGGCTCAGTGAATATTTGCCATATATTGTGGCATTAATGAACCTTATTTTTATTTTTAAAACTCAGAATGCTGCATGCTCATCTCCATTCCTTAAATAGCCCTAGCAGCAATTCATTCAGCAATTTCATTCTCTGGTTTTCATAGGATACTGAGAGACAGTGGCCAAAAATCCTGAGCTAATTTAGAACACATAGGCTCTGCCTTCCACTACCTGGGATTTGGTTCCCTCTAACTATACATATAGATTTTTTTAAGTCACTACATTGTCTATTTCTAGTAATTTTTCCTCCTCTGAGGATAAATGCAACTGCACAGTAAAAATTACATTTATGAGGGCACCATACTGAATGTTTGTGCCCTCCTCCCACGTTCGTATTTTGAAACCTAATCCTTAATGTGATAATGTTTGGAAGTGGGGCCTGTGGGAGGTGATGAGGTGAGGGTAGAGCCTTCACAAATGGTATTCGAGCCCTTAGGAAAGAGACCCCAGAGAGTCTCCCTTACCCCTTCTGCCATGTGAGGAGACCAGGAGAAGATGGCTGTCCATGAATTAGAAAGTGGGCTCTCACCAGACACCAAAATGCCACTGCTTGACTGGGGACTCCCCAGCCTCCAGAACTGTAGGAAATAAATGTTTATTGTTTAAGCCACTCAATCTATTGTACTTTGTTAGAGAGCCTGAATAAACTAAGGCAGAGGGTTACGTGGCTCTAAGCCACATTCTATACTTCTTCAATTTATACAGTGGTTTGGCTCATCCACTGTAGCAAGAAATTTGAAAACTTTATATCAGAATGAATATTCTCAAAAGATATAAATAAAACAAGATATACCATAAACAGAACTTCCAAAAAAGATTGAGAAAGATGTCAGTCAGGCCTTTGGGTTGTTTTGTTTTGCTTTATTTTGCCATATTGTATTAACATAAATAATAAATGAAATTTACTAAAAGGTGGATGTAGGAAAGAGTTCTTCATGAAAATGTTTTAAAGTCACTAACAATGACCAGTTATAATATTTGCACATATTTCTATGTAGGACTGGAGCTGGATCTGTGTTGAGATGCTCCAAATTCAAAACATCCAAATTGGTATTAGTAATACTGACTCTTTTAAATGTATGTTTAATCTTGTAAGTGTAATGTTTTGGGGGACTACCAAATTTTTCAAGATATATTTGATAATACCCATAGATAAAAAGCATACATTATTTCTGTTGGATCTGAACCTGCCCATACACCAACTCCTGGCAAATTATCAGGTTGGCATCTTTCCATATACCAGTCCTCGGCAGATGGTCAGATAGGTCATCCCCACCAAGGACCATGCCCTGAGGTCAGCACTGGCCATTTTAGCATGGTCTCTCACATCAGCAGTCTTCAGGCTTTCTTGCTCACATATTCCCTAAAATAATTATAAAAATCTATGTATTCCTTCATATCGTTTCAGTTGAAATTTAAAATCTTCATCATACATTTGAAAATATATTCATAGTAGTAAGTAGAAAATCTTAAAAATTCTGTAAACTGAAATACGATGAAGATTGAATGTTAACAGAATGAATAGTTCATTACACTATGTAATAAAATGGACTTTTACTACCTTATGCAATAACATACTAAATCCAAAAGAAATCATGCATAACTTTTATCTATGGATGTTAGCAAATGTATTTTGAAAAATTCAGTAGTCCAGAAAACATTCCATTTAAAAGAATGTCTTTCCCAAAATCAATTTTCTAATTATTACTTTGGCTACAGAGATTTACACTCTAGGACAATCTGCCAGAGTAAAATTTTACTGAGGGATAAATATGAGTACCTGTGAGTTCTCAGCAAGGGTTAAAATACACACACACACACACACACACACACACACACACACAAATGAGAGAGAGATGAGGATTAGAAATTGACTTCCTTAAAACCATCTGCACACATATACCCACTGGAAAGTCAACATATACCCCCGGGTATACACACAAGTTTAAAAGCTGCTGTTTTGGGTCAGTTCTCTAACTGAAGAGTGCACAGTCATCCCACCCCACGCCTGTCACTTTAGAGATGATCTTCCCAATCTGAAAGATGAGCATGCAGGCTTTATGTACACAGCCTCTCTTATATAGAAATTATGTGCTTTAAAATCTCCTTTAAAAGAAAGCCAGTGAAGAGAAGACCACTTTTAAGGGCTAGAGTCAACACCGTTGAGCTGTCCTAAATCATTTACTTTGTAGAAAGATTTGGTGACCTTATGACCTAAACAGTTCGGATTTCAAATATTCTGGCCCATTGTTCCCATGAGAAATATGATACTTTTCATAAAGGAAACCCACCTTTTGACTGAGTAATCATTTGTTCCCATAGGACAAACTAGAGGTTTTTATTTTGAGATGAGGAAGAAGAGTAACTTCTGGAATTTTCTCTTGGAGGTCTGGTATCACAGGACAACAGATCCCTTTGTAGAAGTTTGCTGACCCTACATGTGTGGATACAAATGTGTACATAAACTGTATTGTGCATTATGTCTGTGTGTCAAAGAGAAAGAAAGAAGAGAATGAGAATTAATAAGAGCAAAGAAGACTTCTGTGGTGATTTTAGAGATGGTAGTATGCTAAGAAAAACTTACTGCCTGACCTTACGATAAAACATAGGAAAGAATGCTATATGAGATGCAGATCTAAACAGAAATGACACCAAAGGGTGAAGGCAAATTTATATTAGGCCATATTTGCACCTTCTTTTAAAGTTATCATAAAATGCAAACATCCACAGACATGCAAGAATTATCCTTCCAAACAAAAAGCAGTTCTTAAGAAATCAGGAGTCAAACCATTAGATTGAGGCTATAAAATCAGTGCAAACAATCAAATCCAAGATGCCACATTTTCAGGAAAATTTGGTTGAATGGGTGCAAACACATCATTATTACCTAGGACGGCTCCCTGGGATTGAGTTCCAAACCTATTTCGTAAGTAACAGTCATACAGAACTGGTGGACTGAAATTAAAAAGCTGATCACAATCCTTTCTTAAGTCTTTGCCTATAGAAGCTACTGTTGCCTAGCAAGGCCAGGAAGAGCCAAGCTTCCCAGAAGTGTCACTGCTTACATATCAAACATATGAAACAGCACATTCCCTCTTAAGATAGGAATCCTAAAAGGGATTGGAATAAAGAAAGGAAAAATCAAGCTTACGAACTGTGTGATATTGGTTAGGTTACTTGCCATCTCTGAATCTCAAGTTCCTCATCTGTAAAATACTACTTATTTCATAGGCTTGCTGTGATGATTAAATGATTCCACATGAAGCACTTAGTACAGGGTGAATGGCATGTGTTAAGAATTCAATAAATGGAAGCTATTATTATTATTCAGGAGACCTAATTTCAAATCCTGTCTTTTCTACTGAGCAACTGTATTACTGAGCAAGTTATTTAACCTCTCTTGAACCTTGATCACATACCCTTAAAGAACTCCAAAGATCAATGGCATGAAAGAAAGTCTTTAGCGTAGAGCCAGATGTATAGCAGGTGCTCATATCCTGAGATCATTTTTACCTCTTTTGCTTCAGTGACTATTTCTTGTTTATAAACAGACAACACATAACAATAAAAAATGACAAGTGGTAGGCAAAGATCCCTTTACTGAACACAAAAAAGCATGAGCTTAAAAGATAAATTGAACTCCATCTGTAACTTAAAACTTGCATCTTTTAAAAGATACCCATTCAGAAAATGACAAGACAAGTCACAGACTGAAAGAAAACATTTGCAATACATGTATCTGACAAAGGACTTGTATCCAGAACACACTTTAAAAAATAAAATTCTTACAGCTGAATAATAAGAAGAAACACTGAATAAAAAATAGGCAAAAATATATTTGAATGGGCACTTTACAAAATAAAATATATGGATGGCAAATAAGCACATACAAAGATGTTCAGTGTTATTACTCATTAGGAAAATGCAAACTAAAACCACAATAGGTCACCATTATACCACTAGAACAGCTAAAATTTTAAAAGACTGACATCACCAAGTGCTACCAAGGATGTGGAGCAACTAGAGCTCTCATATGCTGCTGCTGGGAATGAAAAATTCTAGAGCCACAAAAGACAGTTTTGGAGTTTCTTCTAAAGTATAGCATACATTTATTATCTGATCAAGCATTTCTACTTTAAGGTATATAACCGAAGAAAATAATTTAAGATATATGGAATTACAGAACCTTTATTCAGAATAGCCAAGGCCTTTGCATTGTTTCTACAATGCAAATGTCCATCAGCAGGTAAGTAAACAAATTATGATCCATCAGTATAATGGAATACTATACAACAACAAAAAGGAACAAACTATTGACTCATGGATGAATCTCCGAAACATTAAGCTGACCAAAAGAAGCCAGACAAAAAATGAGCAAATATGGTATAATTTCATTTACAGGAAATTCTAGAAAAGACAAATCTTGTCTATGGTTATAGAAAGCAGGACAGTTACCTAGGACCTGGAGTAGAAGGGCATGAGGAAAATTTTTAGAGTGAGAGAAATGCTCTGTATCTTGACTGCAAGTGAACACATTTGTAATAATTCATCAAACTGTGTAAAATGGATAAATTCGACTTGTGCATGTATGCATTGCACCTCAACAAAGTTGACTTTTAAAGGTTCACATGCCCTTATCCAAGATGCCAAAATCCAGAAGCTCAGAAAATCAAAAGGTTTTTGTAAACGCAAAATCTGACCTAGCCTAATGTGAAGCTATTCAGTCTATGTTTATCCTACTGAGTGATAATATCCGTGAATTAAACTAGAAATAATTACAGAGTGCTCCTCAGACCTTGCTGGGGGCATGCATATTATACAGTATATACAGTGAGTTACCTTTCTGAAAATCTGAAATATTCTGAATTTCAAAACAGGCCTTTTCCTCGGGGTTTTGGATGAAGAACTGTGGATTGCTTTCCTTGTCCTAGGAAAAGGAGCAAGAAAGGAAAAAAGACAATGGATGGAAATAAGGGAGAGAGAGGAAGGGAGGGAGGGAGAGAGGGAGGAAGGAAGATGGGGGGGAGGGATTAAATGAATGAATGAATGAATGAATGAATGACCAATCTTCTTGCCAAAGTGTTTTTTATTTTGCCCTTATGCAGGAGAGGTACCTGCTCTGGTCTCTGATGACAGCCATCAGATGGCTCCCCCAGGCCTCTTCTCACTACCCGAGCCACTAAAATTGATCTAATTGATCAGGTTTTTTAAACAATTCTGAGCGCTCCCTTCTCAGAATTTGGTGCCAAGAGCAGACACTGCTGGGCCCCTTTATCATTCCTGTTCCAGAATTAAGAACCTGGGAGAGAAGGGGAAAAAGAAGATGAAAGAAAAGCTATTTTGAGAATTTGCCAAATGGTAAATTTTTTCACACCCCTCTCCCTCAGCTTTTCCACAGAGGGTTGGTTTGAATCTAAATACTTCAAAGCTCTTTTGATATCTGTTTTCCCCTCCTCCATAATCCCACCCCCACCACAAAGAAATGGAGAAAGGATCCATATTTCGTTGTGGGGCCTTGGAATTAATTTAAAGCAAATATTCCCCTAATATGTTTCAATCCACAAAATGAGATTGTTTTTCAAAGTTCTATTTTACTTATTCTGTTTCCAACATGTTCTAGTTGCAGTCTCATGTGTAAACTATTGTGAACATATGAAATTAGAAACATATTTTTTATTGTTATCTTTACCTCTCCAAGTTTTAGTCTTCCCTAAAATATCCTGTGACTTCTGTAGTACCACGACTCTGTCACATGAGTTTTATGTCCCTTCCCCCTTAATAAGCCATAGTTACCGAGCAGCAATTATGTACAGAATAGTGAACACTCAGTACTTTCTCTAAGAAAGGGTTAAATAAGCAAATATTTGGATCAGATTTCCCTAACACCTTTGGATTAATTGGATTTGAGGCTAAAAATAAATTTCCCAATAGGTTAAAATGAGGTAATGTTGAAAGAACTGCTTGGAAAAGAGCAACAAAAACTGCAAGAGCTTCACCATGAATAGCTAAGAGCACCTTGCAAAGGGAGAAGAAAATAGGTGTGTTTCACAACTTGATGAGGACATTTCAGGATGTTGGCCATGCTACCTCTAAGACATTGATTAAAGACAATAATAATATATCCCCTAGTCCTTACAGTATAGGGTAAGCAGATTTACAAAATAGGAAAGGAAAATGTTCCTACTCTTGAAGAATTTGCCATCCTTGTTAGCATTCTACTCTAAATCTAGAATTGTTTCCTTCCTGTGGGATGGCTTAGGCAAATAAAAGCATGGGTTGGAACAGGGAGGGGATAGATTGGTCAAATCAGTTTGAGGAAAAGATGAATGCTCTATCTCCCTCTTGAAGATTCACTATGACTATTAGCATGTCAAAGGCTCTGAAAAGTCCTGCAATAAAGAAACCTATTTACACCTATTTAAAGTGTAACATCCCAAATTACTTGACCTTGAAACTCTTTCAATATATACTAATGGCTTGCAGAACTAGAGTTCCTTGGAACACATTCGAGAAACATTGTTCTACAACTCTTATTTTCCCATGTTTTGGTGTTAGTACTCAACAGATGACAATATATCTTCCAGGTTTGGTCCACAGTGTAAAGTCATAGAAGGTATATGATTTCGCTCTTCTAGTTCCTGTGGTTTGTGGAAGAGGGGTCCTTTCTGGGGATGGGGGTAGGGCATTTGTCCCCCTAGCACTCTTGAAGCCTGTTTGGTGGTGACTTATCTTGCTTATCTCTCAGCGCAAATACCAGTATTAGTCTATGATAAATCTCTTCTCAATCGTGGCCCACCACTCCTGGAGTTGGGGGCAAGGGGGAAGGTGGAGGAGGGGGCTGGTGCTGAACTACCTGGCTGCAGATGCTCTGCTGCCTGATACCCATCATATGCATGCCTCAGTTTCCCCATCTGTACAATGGGGTGACAAGTATCTACCTTAAAGGCTGTAAGAATAAAAGGAGTTAATTAATATAGAATTTTGAATAGCTATTAGCACATAATTTGTGGAAGGAAAGAAGAAAGCATTGGAAAGAGGGAAGAAGGGAGGGAGAGAAAGAGGGAAAGAATCACAGATCATGTCTGGAGTTCTGGAATTCCAGGGAGTCTACATGTAAGTCCCAATGTCACAGAGGGAACTAGGGCAGTACTTTATTAATAACAGGGCGAGCACAGGATATCCCCAGTGCCAGGTTCTCTAGTAGGCTAGGCTAGAGTCTAGGCTTGAACTCCCAAGAAGAGCCTCTTCCCTTTCTCCAGACCTAAAATATAGCTTATAAAGCAGATAAGCCTGTCCTACCATCTGAGGCACAGAGAGTGAGGGGAACTTAGCCAGACCTATGCAGTGAGCCAAGCCCTAACCAGGCCTACTTGCCTGTAGAAGAAAGAAGACAACAGAAATACCTCATAAATATGAAAGAGATGCCACATGGAAGCAAGACAAAGTAGACTGAATGTGGGTCCTGCTCTCAGGACTCTAACAGTGGAATATCAACATAAAGAAAAAATGGTACCTTACACACTGTAATTTGTGAATGTTTAATCTATAATCTACTTAAATAATCTATAGAAATAATACAAATATATTTGCCAATTTACCAATATTTATAGAACAGAAATGTAATTCTATAGATTACCTTTCAAAACTGGAAATGTCTGCAAATCCCCATTACCAACATAACTATGCCAATATTCCTCACTGTCCTGGCAGTGTGGCGAAATCCCAGGCTGGGGAGAGGGGCAGTTCTCAGATGCTGAGTGCCTCTGGGTGCCCTTCGGGAGCTGCTGCTGGGGTCTGCCTCCACCAGGGCAGCAGCCAGCTCACTCCCTTACCCCTTGGAGAGATGCATGTCTCTTCTTCTCTGGGCCATCTTTCCCACCACTCTGATTACTACCTTATTACCTCTTTGGAGGCATTGTCTTCAGCTTTGCTCCCTACAGCTCACACAGCAGACATAGTGGGGGAGGGACAGCCAGGGGCGATTAAGGAACAGAAGTATAAACATCTATGGCTTGTTGGTAGGAGAGTAATTTCCCATGTAGCTGGTAAAATCACCATCATCCCTCTTCTTCCTCCCCATCCACAGCTGGTTTTGAGACTTTCATGCCCACTTATCTGTTAAAAAAAAATCACAACCTGCAAATGGAAAATAGCTACATATTCCCAGAACCAGTGGTGGAGTCTCAGGAATATTCCCTCTAATGACTAATGATCCTCTCCAATAACAAGACAGACTGGGGTTCTAAATACAATGACCTTGATCGTTCTTGTATTCACATTAACTGTTGCCTGAAAGAATCCTGGATGATAGAAAATTCATGCTTTCATTTCCAAGAGTCACCTTGGAGTCCCTCTGCACATTTTCTGTCCCCAGAGTATACACATTCAAGAATCTGATGTGCACATAAGAGCCAGTGGTCCATAACCGAGTCTATGGCCCTCAGACCCCTACTGTGTATAAGAGGTCTGCCAGCCAATACCCCAGGTAGCTCAGTCTTATCTTGAGGCACTCACTGAGGCTTTGGTTCACCAGTGACAAAGTAAAGCTGACCTTGGCAAGTTGTGTCCAGATCTGAGAAACTGGATACAATTCTCAGGTCAAGAAATGGCTATGTTGCAGTAGGTGTGTCCAAGCTGGTCATCCATGTACAATCTGGCTATGGGTTCCCAGCCAAGCTGGCTCTTGCCCTTTAGTTTAAAGCCCTTTCTTTCCCACATCCTCAGTAAAAGGGATTTTCATCCAAACAGGTGTGGCAATCTCAGGTTAAGTGCCATTAGATTCTTTCATCATACCTCACAGGAGTTTTGTTGTGTTGGAAACCCTCCCTGGGTAAAACTCAGCTCAGGAGTACCAGGGCAGCTGGGTCTCTGGAGCAGGAGGTGTGGGTGTACCCAGGGCTAAGAGGAGCCATGCTGTGCTTGTAGGGTTCTTCCTGAGGGCCAAGTAGGAAAAGCAGCGGGAAAGGCTAGACTTTCTAGCACTATAGCCACAACAGAGGCTGGAGCAAAGCCCTCAACCACCTGGAACAAGGAAAGAGAATCACCATTGCTACCCTCAGTCACCTAGTTCTCACACCCTGCTAGGCATGGGTTCTATCCTGAAACTCTCAGTTTACAAACACAAGTTAACAGGCCCCAGGGGGTATTAAACAAGACCAGTTCTGGCATGTACCACCTTCTGGATCAGACCCAGTCACCTCCCCTCAAGTGATGCTAAGGTGCCCAGCCCTGGCCCTTCTAGATGATTTCAAGGTCATTGGCATTTCTGTCAGAATGTGCCCTTAGAGATTCTACAGTGATACCTCCTCCTGTGCTGTGCAGCAGGTGGTGTTGCTCTCACTAAATAAAGGAAAAACCAAAATTAGGATCTGAGAGGCTTCCCCTCCCCATTCTAGTACAATATCCCATTATAAAGGCTTTGAGCCCTTCCTCATTCTGATTGTGTGACCAAGTAATTTTAACAGGGTAGGCCAACTCAAATCTTCTTTCTGACAAACATAATTGCCTCTTGTTGGCAGGTACAATGTCTTACTCAGATATAACTTCAGTGCCTAGCACAGTAACTAGCACATATTATGTGCTATATACAAATTTTGCAAATGAATGAAATTTTTCTTTTGATTTGGCATTTATTTATTCAGTTCCTTTTTAAGACTGAGCACAAGCTGTTTGCTCTAAACTTTTATATTTCTCTTGCCAAGGTTCATGCAGATTCTCTGCATATCTAAGTTTGGATTTGCCTTCTGAATTCCAATGAATTAATTTAGCATGTTAATTATTGACTCCTGCCTCTTCCTTAGCTACCACCTCCAATTAATCAATCTGTTTTATAGTCTCAAATAAGACTTATCAATATGTCTCAAATCCATCCACTTCTTTCCATCAGCTGTGCCACTGCCACAGTCCAAACCACCGCCATTTCTCTCCTGGACCTCTGCCTACAACAACATCTTAACTAGATTCTCTTCCTCCAGTGCTACAAACTTGTTCAAATGCAAATCTGGCCATGTTCTCCTATGCTTGAAATACTTCAGTAGGAGACAGACACTGGGGGTTCTGGGAACATGGTAGCCTGAATGAAGTGCCCATCTCAGCACTCTCAGAATGAACTACTTGCTTCTCAGCAGCAGGCAGGTGTTGAGACCTTTGTGTGAGCTTGGGCTCCACAAAGTTCCTTCAGACAGAACTGATGTAGGATCCCCTCGCTACAGGTCTGGGCACTCCACAGCAGAACAGCGCTGGTAGTCAGGAAATATGGATGTATGGATGTAGCTGTACAAGAGGAAGAGCGTGTCATTCAGGGATTTGAGGATATGCCCTCCACTTCCACAAAGTTGCCATCAACCTCATGTGTAGGTGCCAGCTCTCTCAGACCCTTCCAAAGCCAAGAGAAGAAAGAACAGGTACAGAAAAATATTCAAGAACTCAGGAATGAATTTAAGATGGAGATACAATCATTAAGAAATTTCATATCTGAAATGAAACATACAATGGAGGGATTTAAAAGCAGTTTAGATTCAGTAGAAGAGATAGTAAATGGAATAGAAATTAGAGAAGAGGAATACAAAGAAGCTGAGGCACACAGAGAAAAAAGAATCTCTAAAAATGAAAGAATATTGAGAGAACTGTGTGACCAATCCAAACGGAACAATATTCATATAATAGGGGTACCTGAAGAAGAAGAGAGAGAAAAAGGGATAGAAATTGAGGAGGTCATTGCTGAAAACTTTCCCAGTCTGGGGAAGGAGACAGTCTCTCAAGCCATGGAGATGCACAGATCTCCCAACACAAGGGACCCAAGGAAGACAACATCAAGACATATAATAATTAAAATGGCAAAGATAAAGGATAAAGACAGACTTTTAAAAGCAGCTATAGAGACAAAAAAAATCACATACCAAGGAAAACCTATCAGGTTATCATCAGATTTCTCAACAGAAACCTTACAGGCCAGAAGGGAGTGGCATGATACATGTAATGCAATGAAGCACAAGGGCCTCGGACCAAGAATACTCTATCCGGCAAGGTTATCATTTAAATTTGAAGGAGGGTTTAAACAATTTTCAGATAAGCAAAAGCTGAGAGAATTTACCTTCCTCCAACCACCTCTACAGTGCATTTTGGAGGGACTCCTGTAGATGGAAGTATTCCTAAGGCTAAATAGATGTCACCCAAGGGATAGACAAAGAGGACAGAATATGATTAATAACATACAAAGAAGGGAGAAGGAAGAAAAAGGAGGAAAAAAAAGATTCTTTAGGTTGTGTTTGTAATAGCATACAAAGTGAGTTAAATAAGACAGACAGTAAGGGAATTACCCTTGAACCTTTGGTAACCACAAATCTAAAACCTGCAATGGCCACAACTACGTACCTATCAATAATAACCCTAAATTTAAATGGTCTGAATGCACCAATCAAAAGACGTAGAGTTACTGAATGGATAAAAAAACAAGATCCATCTATATGCTGCCTACAAGACATTCACTTCAAACCCAAAGAACTACACAGACTAAATTTTCATGCAACTAATAGGGAGAAAAAAGCAGGAGTTGCAGTATATGTATCAGACAAAATAGATTTCAAAACAAAGAAAGTCACAAGAGACAAAGAAGGACATTACATAATGATAAAGGGGTCTGTCCAACAAGAGGATATAATTATTATAAACATCTATTCACCTAACACAAGCTGAACTACATATGTGAAACAAATACTAACAAAATTAAAGGGGGAAACAGAATGCAATGCATTCATTTTGGGAGACTTCAACACACCACTCACTCCAAAGGACACAACAGTCAGACAGAAAATAAATAAAGAGACAGAGGCACTGAACAACGTATTACAACAGATGGACCTAATGGACATCTACAAAGCACTCCATCCAAAAGCAGCAGGGTACACATTCCTCTCAAGTGCACATGGAAGATTTTCAAGAATAGATCATATACTAGGCCACAAAAAGAGCCTCAGTAAATTTTAAAAGATTTAAGTTGTACCAACCAGCTTTTCAGATCACAAGGTATGAAACTAGAAATAAATTACTCATAGAAAATGAAAAAGCTCACAAACACATGGAGGCTTACTAACATGCTCCTAAATAATCAATGGCTCAATGACCAAATAAAAACAGAGATCAAGCAATATATGGAGACAAATGACAACAATAATTCAACATCGCAAAATCTGTGGGATGCAGTGAAGGCCATGCTAAGAGGGAAATATATGGCAATACAGGCCCACCTCAGGAAAGAAAAACAATCTCAAACAAACAGTCTAAACTCACAATTAATGAACCTAGGAAAGGAAGAGCAAATGAGGCCCAAAGTGAGTAGAAGGATGGACATAATAAGGATTAAAGCAGAAATAAATAAAATTGAGAAGAATAAAACAATAGAAAGAATGAATGAAAGCAGAAGCTGGTTCTTCAAGAAAATAAACAGAATAGATAAACCCCTAGCCAGACTTATCAAGAAGAAAAGAGAGTCTACACACATAAACAGAATCAGAAATGAGAAAGAAAAAATCACTACAGACACCACAGAAATACAAAGATTTATGAGAGAATACTATGAAAAATTATATGATAACAAAGAGGATAACCTAGAACAAATGGGCAACTTTCTAGAAAAATACAACATTCCAAGGTTGACCCAAGAAGAAAAAGAAAATCTGAATAGATCTATTACCAGCAAAGAAATTGAATTGGTAATCAAAAAACTACCTAAGAACAAAACTCCTGTCCCAGATGGTTTCACTGCTGAATTTTATCAAACATTTAGGGAAGACCTCATACCCATCCTCCTTAAAGTTTTCCAAAAAGTAGAAGAGGGAATACTCCCAAACTCATTCTACAAGGCCAGCATCACTCTAATATCAAAACCAGGCAAAGACACCACAAAAAAAGAAAATTACAGACCAATATCCCTAATGAACATAGATGCAAAAATACTCAGCAAAATATTAGCAAACTGAAAATTCAAAAATACGTCAAAAAGACCATCTATCATGATCAGGTGGGATTCATCCCAGGGATGCAAGGATGGTAAACCATTTGAAAATCCATCAACATCATTCACTACATCAAAAAAAAGAAGGACAAAAACCACATTATCATCTCCATAGATGCTGAAAAGGCATTTGACAAAATTCAACACCCATTCATGATATAAACTCTCAACAAAATAGGTAAAGGGCAAGTATCTCAACATAATAAAGGCCATATATGACAAACCCACAGCCAACATTATACATAACAGCAAGAAGCTGAAAGCTTTTCCTTTAATATCGGGAACAAGACAAGGATGCCCACTCTCCCCACTATCATTCAACATAGTACTGGAGGACCTAGCCACAGCAATCAGACAACACAAAGAAATAAAAGGCATCCAGATTGGCAAGCAAGAAGTTAAACTGTCCCTGTTTTCAGATGACATGATATTGTACATAAAAACCCTAAAGAATCCACTCCAAAACTACTAGATCTAATGTCTGAATTCAGCAAAGCTGCGGGATACAAAATTAATATGCACAAATCTGTTGCATTCCTATACACTAACGATGAAGTAGCACAAGGAGAAATCAGGAGAACAATTCCATTCACAGTTGCATCAAAAAGAATAAAATACCTAGGAATAAACCTAACCAAGGAAGTGAAAGACCTATACCCTGAAAACTACAAGACACTCTTGAGAGAAATTAAAGAAGATACCAATAAATGGAAACACATCCCGTGCTCATAGATAGGAAGAATTAATATTGTCAAAATGGCCATCCTGCCTAAAGCAATCTACAGATTCAATGCAATTCCTATCAAAATACCAACAGCATTCTTCAATGAACTAGAGCAAATAGTTCTGAAATTCATATGGAACCACAAAAGACCCCGAATAGCCAAAGCAATCCTTAGAAGGATGAATAAAGCAGGGGGAATTACACTTCCTGACTTCAAGCTCTACTCCAAAGCCACAGTAATCAAGACAATTTGGTACTGGCACAAGAACAGACCCATAGACCAATGGAACAGACTATAGAGAGTCCAGATATAAACCCAAACATATATGGTCAATTAAGTTACAATACAGGAGCCATGGATATACAATGGGGAAATGACAGCCTCTTCAACAGCTGGTGTTGGCAAAACTGGACAGCTACATGTAAGAGAATGAAACTGGATTATTGTCTAACCCCATACACAAAAGTAAACTCAAAATGGATCAAAGACCTGAATGTAAGTCATGAAACCATAAAACTCTTAGAAAAAAATATAGGCAAAAATCTCTTGGACATAAACATGAGTGACTTCTTCATCAACATATCTCCCTGGGCAAGGGAAACAAACGCAGAAATGAACAAGTGGGACTATATCAAACTAAAAAGCTTCTGAATAGCAAGGGACACCATCAGTAGAACAAAAATACATCCTACAGTATGGGAGAATATATTCATAAACGACATATCCGATAAGGGGTTGACATCCAAAATATATAAAGAACTAACGCACCACAACAAACAAAAAGCAAATAAGCCAATTAAAAAATGGACAGAGGATATGAATAGACACTTCTCCAAAGAAGAAATTCAGATGGCTAAAAGGCACATGAAAAGATGCTCCACATCCCTAATCATCAGAGAAATGCAAATTAAAACTTCAATGAGATATCACCTCACACCAGTTAGGATGGCCACCATCCAAAAGACAAACAACAACAAATGTTGGCGAGGATGTGGAGAAAGGGGAACCCTGCTACACTGCTGGTGGGAATGTAAATTAGTTCAACCATTTTGGAAAGCAGTATGGAGGTTCCTCAAAAAACTCAAAATAGAAATACCATTTGATCCAGGAATCCCACTCCTAGGAATTTACCATAAGAATGCAGTTTGAAAAAGACATATGCACCCCTATGTTTATCACAGCACTATTTACAATAGCCAAGAAACAGAAGCAACCTATGTGTCCATCAGTAGATGAATGGATAAAGAAGAGGTGGTACATATACACAATGGAATACTATTCAGCCATAAGAAGAAAACAAATCTTACCATTTGCAACAATATGGATGGAGCTAGAGGGTATTATGCTCAGTGAAATAAGCCAGGCAGGGGAAAACAAGTACCAAATGATTTCACTCATCTGTGGAGTATAAGAACAAAGAAAAAACTGAAAGAACAAAACAGCAGCAGACTCACAGAACCCAAGAATGGACTAACAGTTACCAAAGGGAAAGGGACTGGGGAGGATGGGTGGGAAGGGAGGTATAAGGGGGAAAAAGGGCTATTACAATTAGCACACATAATGTAGCAGGGTTGGGGGGGATATGGGCAAGGCAGTATATTGCGGAGGAGACAAGTAGTGATTCTATAGCATCTTACTACACTGATGAACAGTGACTGTAATGGGGTAGGTGGTGGGGACTTGATAATAGGGGGAGTCTAGTAACCATAACGTTGCTCATGTAATTGTACATTAATAACAGCAAAATAAAAAAAATAAATAAAATAAAATAAAAAATAAAAGACTTTACTTGCATAAAAATAAGATATTTCTGTGGAAAATTAAAGGAGAAAGTGATCATTAAGACCCTAGTAGTGCTTTGGAAGAGGAAATTCAAAAAGTACTTCAAAGTACTAAACAAAAAGATAAACTAAAGTATCCAAGAAAAGAAGGAAGTAGAGGCATCAATAGGAGAGTTAATATGAAAATAATATGTGTTTCTAAAAGAGGAAAAGGAACAGATGAAAGAAAGTCAATCATTCAATTAAGAGTAGAAGGAAATTTCCCTGAAGAAAGATCTGAGTCCTCAAGTTGGAAGGGTGTGTATGGAGTTTCAAGACGAACTGAAGAGAAGAATCAGATCGGAAGGTTAAATTCTTGAACTTTAAGGATATAGAAAATCTCACAAGAAGGCAGTTAAAAACCAACCTACTTGCTATCATGGGTGAAAAAAATCCAAGTTCTCACCTAGAACCTAGAAAGCAAGGAGTTAGGGAAAAGCATCTACAGACGACTGAGAGGAAGGGCTGTGAACCAAGGTCTCTATACCCAGCAAAGATACTATCCCCTTGTCAGATGAATGTAAAAAGCTAGAAAACAGGCAAAAACAAAAAAAGTATGAGGGAAATACTTGAGAAAAGAATTAGCACTTTGATAAATTAATCAGAATAGACTTTAAGATGGCAGAAGATAAAAAGGAACAAAAAGATAAAATGATCCTTGATATGTGTGTGTATAAGCTTTAATCTTAATTAAAATGCATTTCTGTGTGCATTACAGTGTTTAATCTGTGATAAATAAGGATTATTGAAATAGAAGGAAAATACTGAAGAAGAAGCACTATCTTATCAAAATGTAGGAATTGGGGGTGGTGGACAGAGAGGCGAGGAAGGCAAAAGTGCTCTTAAGAGGGCAGAGAAAGGTGGGAAGGTAAGTGGAAACTGAAAGTATTCTACAGAAGGAAACTGAAGGCATGGTGTCTGTGGCAGCCCCGAAGGCACTACATCTTTCTTCAAGAGAAAACTGCCATGAGGAAAGCAGTTTACTGACAACCTCCAGAGGCTGGGAAAGAAGAGATTTACAAGTCTCTTAAAGGTAATAATATGAGCAATATTTAAAACAGAATTAATACAATTTGGGAAGAGAATGGATACAAGCTAAGTATTTTTTAAATCAATGGCTTTATTCTAGAATAAGCTCTAAGTAACGAAATGGGGAAAATATTTCATTTTAAGAGAAACGAAAACTGTGAAATACTTAGGAATAAATTTAACAAGGAATAAATGAGAACTATGAAAAGAAAACTAGAGATATTTTTACAGACAGCAAGATAACCATTCTCTTGAATGGGAAGGCCTATTATCATTAAATGTCCAGCCTCCCAAGATGAATATGCAGGTTATAGGAAACAACGCTCTCATACACAGCTGGTGGAAAAAGTAGGTTTCCCAGCATTTATTTAAGGACACCAATCTTAACAATGTATGTTAAAATAAGCAGTATCCTCTGTATCGGTAATTCCAGTCCTGGGAAATAAAAGCACTAATACTTAAATATACATGTTCAAGGATTCTTATTACAGTATTGTTTATAGTTACAAAAAGCTTTATAAACAAAACGAATGTTTATAAATGGGAAACAGGCTAAATATATTGCAACACATCTACACCACAGAATATTATAAGGCTACTTAAAAGAATGAAAAAGAACTATGCCAAGTGACATGGAGGGAGTTCTATACAGTATTGAGTGAAAAAAAGCAAGGTGCAGGAAAATGTGTATAACACGATGCCATCTTGGTAAAAAGAAAAAACAAGCACACCACCCAAAAAATGTCTGTAAACATGCATATAAGTGTGTATCAAATATATGTTTGTATGTCCTTGGTTCTGAAAGGCCCATTTTTTCACACTGCAACATCTCTGAAATGAGGATGCACCTTTCAGTCATCAAGTGCCATATGGCGGCCAGCACAACATTGCCTGCGCAAGCTGCACATCACTGTATGTGCTGTCACATGCAGGGGGGTTGGGGCTTCCAGGAATACCCCAAAGGCAACAGCGGAACCCTGTTACAGGCAACACCGCATCACCAATGCTGTTGACAGGACGGATGACAGCAGTGCTGGGAAGCGCACAGACCCCAGGGTCTGTGAATTTAAAAAGAATTCCAAAGGGTCAGAATTTTAGGAACATCTTACCAGTTTATTTCACCAGCAGTTTTCATGTATGCAAAATAGTGATGTCTAAATAGGTCTAAAAGAACTAATTCAGTGAGTTTGAATTAAAATTACAAGGGTTAAGAGAGCACTGTGTCACGGCAGCATTTGTTTCTTCATGAAACATAAAATAATTGTGTTTCTTACACTAATAGCATCATAAGTTAAGTGAAATATTTGGTATAGATATAAGTATATTAATATCTGTGCAGGATTATGTGAATAAGGAGACAATTATAGATGAACACGATCCAGGATCCCAATATGAGCATATTAGTCTGGTAGGGCTGCCGCAACAAAATACCACAGATTGAGTGGCTTAAGCAAGAGAAATTTATCTTCTCACAGTTTGGAAGCTGAAGTTCAAGATCAAGGTTTCAGCAGGTTTACTTTCTCCTGAGGCCTCCCTCCTTGGCTTGTAGATGGCCACCTTCTCACATGGCCATTCCTCTAGGGCACATCCCGGATGTGTCTCCTCCTTCTAACAAGGACACTAGTCATATTGTATTCTGGCCCACCATTATGGCCTCTTAGCCTTAATGATATCTTTAAAGGCTCTATCTCCAAATACAGTCACATTCCAAAGTACTAGGGATTAGGGCTTCCACATAGTCAGTCCACAGCAACAGTTTCCCTGAAGAGACTTGAGGAGAGAGGAGAAGATAGACCAAGCCATAAAAGAAAAGAAAAAGGATCACATTAAAAAAAAAGGCATGCATATGTAGGCACTTATATAAAATAAATGCATATGTGTAGGTAAATATATAAAGATATAAGGTAATGGTTTTTAAGACATATCCAAAAGTTTCTCCTTGTCCTCAGGATCAAGTCCTAACATGGCTTATCTCCCTTCTGGGGGTGAGTCTGTCTTCCTCCCAGTCTCCTAACTCATCCAACCTTCACTTTACTCTCTCTGCTCCAGAAACTTCAGATTTCTGACACTTTCTCAGGCACTCCTGCCTTAATCACTGTCCTGTTTCCTCAGAGCACTCTTCTCCAAACTCCCCATTTTTTGCTCAGCCTTCAAGTCTCAGCTTAGATTTTACTTCCTTAGAGTGGCCTTGCCCCACCCCACACCAACTTTCTAATGGTGGCCAAACTCCAACAGAATCATGTGGGTTGTTGCCTAAAATGCAGATATGTTTTCATTCCAGAGCTGCGGAATCCGAAGACTGTTGTGGGGTGAGAGGAGGTGGTGAGAATTCTTCTGCACCTTAAAGTGTTCCACTCTATGCATGGACTAGTTAAGTCCCCTGACTATACTCTCCCATAACACTTTGAACTTTCTCCTTCAAGATCCATCACAAATGTTACTGTTTATTTAATGCCAGATTTGACAAATGTTTTCTGTATAGGTCCATGTAAACTATATTTTAGGCTTTGCGTGCCATGAGGCAAAATCAAGAATTACATGTAGATACTCATATAACAAGATAGAAAACAAATTTCCACAAGCTTTTTAACAAAATTGTTTAATAGAATTCAAAAAACAACAGTACAATTTTTTTTGTAATCAAAGTCTACAAATGAGAAGCACAGAAATTTTTTGCTGGGATAATATTTCACTTAATTAGGGTCAAAGTAAGTGTTTTCTAACATTACTGTAGAAATGTAGCCCCCATCTTCTACAAAGCTTTCCCTTGCTTCTCTGCAACATAGTATTTGAATGGTCATAAGACAACATCACTGTGTGAAAACAAACAGAATACTTGGTACCTCTATGGATCACCATACACAAGCACACACACACAAACTCCACCAGTGATAAAACAACAATAACTCTATTCCAATCAGCCTCTAGAATTTCATTGCTCCTTTACTTGTATGCTTTCTCTGCTCTGGCAGTCAATTCAGTTCCCTCTTATTGGGTAAAACAAAAGCAACTGCCTATAGTCAATATATTTCAAAGCCAACTTTCCAAGTAGAAATGGGCACCTTATTTAGACTCAGAATTTGAAGCCAAATACAAAATATGACTATGTACATGTCCATAAGAAAATGCACAGAGTCATCCTAGGTCCTGATACTTCAAAGTAAAGAATTGTGTCTCGGCCCGCCTAAATATTACATGACTTTTCTTTGATTGTCTTCCTGATTTTCTGGACATAGACAGGTATGGCAAAGTCAAAATTACATTAAAAGAAAACACGAGTTAACAGAGTAGGGAAAATTTTCCTAACTTTGTGGTTCAACATCCAGAAGCTTCACCAAGAAAAAAATTCAGTAACATAAAAATATAAGGATTTGCATAGCAAAGAAAAAATATATAGCATCATAATATTCAACCAAAAAGACAAATGATAATCTGGAAGGCTATTTGGAAATACATATTAATATTTTCAAAAAGATAAATAATAAGCCAGGAAAAATACTTGCAATTTACATATAAAGAACTTCTAAAAATGGAGAAGAAAAGTCTGTAAGTCCTACAGAAAATTTTACTAGAGATATAAACAGACAATTCATAAAGAAATGCAAAGTACTTTTACTTATACAAAAAAGTTCAAACTCTTTCATAATAAAAGAAAGGCAAATTAGAACTAGTCACTTACAATTTCTCACCTATCTTACTGGCAAAACCCCAAAACTTTGACATCATATTTTGTTAGAGAAACTTTGGGGTATAAAAACTCTGATAATTTGATGACAAGAATGCAAAATTCTCCTTCATAGGGGAATTTGGCAATATCTAGCAAAATGTCACATGCATTTACCCTTTGACCCAGCCATCACACTTCTAGGAATCCCTCCCACAATATTGGCAAATATACAAAAAAACACACCCAAAAAGCTATTCATTTCATCACTATTTGAGATAGCTAAAAGCTGGAAACAAACCAGAGGTTCATCGAGAAGGGCCTGGTGGAATTAACTATAGTGTATCTACCCAAAGCGTGACTAGGCAGCTGTAAAATGAAAGGAAGAATCTGTATATATACTACACAGACTCTCAAACTCTCTCTTCCCCTTAATGTCTCAGTAATTTTTCATAGTTCCCTAGGCCCACAGAAAGGCCTAATAGTTCCACTTATTAGTGGAACTAAACAATTCCATTTATTGATGTAGGAATTAAGTTTGTTTCTAGAGTAAGGTAGAAGGGATAGGAAAGAAATCAGAAGTCTTTAAATATTCCTTGTTTGTAGACATGTCTTTTGAACTACAAACATACTTTATGTAAATGAAAAAATTAATTTTTTTTAAAAAGCAAGTCTTGAAAATCAGAAACAAAGTAACTAATTAAGCCTCACTGTATATTGAGCTGGTGGCATTAACCGCCTGAAAGGAATTATTTCAAGTTGTTTTAAATTAGAACAGTTTGACTATACATCCCTAGTAGGATATGCCCTAAAGAGACCAAAAAAGCATTGCAAATAACAACTTAAGTTGATTCAGGTAATCATAATGGTCATGTTGCTATTGGTTTTATTCTAATCGTCTATTACTGTGGGACGTGAGTAAGCAAGCCGTAAATGGAGAACCGTAATTCCCAGCATCGAAGGAAGCAGATTTGGATGTAAGACGGAAGAGGGGAAGTGAGATCTTGGTAGTCCTGAATGAACTGACTGCATCATCACAGACGCACAGCACATTTTATCTTCAAAACAGTACCCGTCTCGTAGTTTTGTCTGCTGAAAAGGCCTAGAAATTAAGTCCGACCTTATAAATAGGCATCTCTGCACCCAGACTGGGTTCTAAATGTCATTTTCCACTAAAGACCTCCAGGAATCCTTGGAGAAAGAATGAATCCAGCACCAGAGCAGGAATTATGAAAGATGGGCATGGAACATCTTATCATACCAGAAGGCAAAAGATGCTATCAAAGATCCTGTCAAAAGGCCCTGAAAGATAACACATGAGAATGACTCCCAGGTTCCTGATTTCTGAATGGTAGAGGAATTCACCAAGATGGGGAAGGTATGTGTGGACATGTTGAGTTTGAGGATCCAGTGGAGGAGACAATATCCAGCAGGAAGTTGTATTTGCCATCCTAGAGTTCAGTGGGGGAGGTTTTAATCTGAAGGTTAAAGCTACGTGAGTTCCTGAAATTTCTCTCAGAGAACTAGACAATAAGGCGGAATGCTGACCAGGAACAGAATCCCAGGAAAACATTCATCCTGTTCTTGATCAAGGAATGGACACCAACAAAAAGGCAGAGCTCACAGGAAGGCAGGGCCTTCTGGACTCACGTGGGCGGGCCCAGCCTTCCTGCCTGCCATGGCCTCCGAGAGCCAGAGTGGGCAGACGGCAAGCGACCAGGAAACCACACTAGTAAGTGACACTGGCCAGAGAGAGAGAAGAGGCCCAGAAGAGAATAGTGCTGAAGAAGGAAAGGGAGGCAATGGTATCAAGAAGGGAGAAACAAATAGTTTCTAGTGACACAGAGAGAGCAAGAAAAATAAGGAATGAAAAGGGTCCCCTGGAGTTGGCAAATAGTGAATTTAGTCAGGGTGAATTTAATGCAGAGATGAACGAGGGCAGAAGAAAAACATGGAGACGTGTAGCCTCCATCACGGAGGGAAATCACCAGAAGGTAAGATGATGTCAACATGGACAGAGGAGCACAGGGAATAGCCAGAAAGCATGATCCTGACTGGAGGAAATGACTTCACCAGAAGGTAAAGGCAATGATTTAGAAGCACAGGTCTACAGTCCCTTGTCCAAAACTCCTGGGGCCAGAAGCATTTCTGGATTCTGTATTTTTCTGATTTTAGAAAAGTAATAATGGAACACATACACAGTTAATACATAATACCTGGGGAATGCTTCATAACCAAACACACTAGTATTTCTGCAAATAATGTGTGAATATTAACAGCAAGAAGACAAATAGCTTCATAACAATTCAGGTCTATTTTTGTCACCAAATAAGATACAAACTGCTTTCAGTTCTCAATGCATTTCTTTATTTCAGAATCACAGGTAAAGAACTCTGGGTTTATAGCAGAGAAAAGCTAACAACAGATCTACAACAAGTTTCCACTGAGTAGATGGTGAAAAGGACATTCACTGAGAAGATAAGGAAAGAGGACCAAGAAGGTCAAACAAAATGTGTCAGGAAGAGCAACAGCAGAATAAGGAAGGCAGGGAGGAAGCCCAAGCAGCATGAAGAGAAAAGGGCTCTGGGTAGAGGCTTAGCACTGAGATTAAGGGCCAAGATGCCAAGGACATGTTGCACGGTTGAACTGACTGCCTGGGCTTGAGTATGTTAAGTCACAGGAAGAATTAGGATAATGAGATTAAAAGACTACGTCCTTTCTTACTTTTCAAACAGAAAACTGCTGAGACTCTACTAGAGTCATTTGAAGAGAAATCTTACCAAAATGACTAAGGGGTGGGGAAGGCTTCCTAAATGCACCCTCTCAGAGGCATCACAGTTTCTGGGGAAGGCCAGCGGGCCTAAAGTTTCATGTTTATAGCACAGGACCTCACCTCACATGCTCAAGGAAGAGAAGAACCATGTATGTGTCTTGCTGTCATGATTCAGGGCTTGGGACCCTGAAATGTGGGTGTTCACAGTCTTGGAGCTTTGCTATCCTTTTCCTGGAGACCTGTAGGAAAAGGATCACTAGGTTTCTAATGAAGGTCATTCCTGAGAACAAGCAGTTAATGCTTTTAATGTACCTGGAACATCATAGATAAAAGTCATGTCTTAAAGTAAACATGTAATTCCACATGCTTATGGAATGCCTTTTTTGTACCATGCATTCCAGGTTTAACAGTAGGTGTTGAGATTACATTTGGCTTGTTCCAATCATATCTAATACACGCCCCTTGGGCTGGAGAGACACTTGAGCCTCAACCAAAGATTTTCCTTATTCATGTGCAATGAACCCCAGTGAAGGTAAGTCCAGGAAGGGAGGCAAGAGACCATGCGCACCAGAGGAGTCATGTTTGAAGGTAGAACCAGACCCCAAGTACTGTCATTCCTGCACCATGCACTTCAGTAGAGCAGGCAGAGATTACCAAAACACCACATTAAACCACTCAGCTCCCTTTCACAAAAGTCATGGATTGAGTGAGGGGAACACCAGGCCTCTCAGCCTGGGTTGTCAGGATGCCACTGGCCAGGGTTCCCTGGGAAGGTGTGGGTTTATGAACACCTGAGAGCAGGCTTGTCAGCTGGTATTTAAGCAGTTCCAACATTTCATCAAGAGCTTCAACCACGTTAATGAGAACCAGAGCTCCATACCAAAATGCTTATTTTGAAAATACCTATTTTTCAAAGATTTTGCATTTTAAATTAAACCATATGAGTAATTGTATTCTAGCTTCATAGTCCATTCTGCAAAATTCTTGTACCCTAACTTGGAAAAGAACATCATGATTTTGCAACAGGACAGAAGCTAGTGGGGAGGGGGATAGAGAGTATAGCTGGGGTGTCCAAGTTTAAACTACAGTGCCTGTCAGGGACCTTTGATCAGCAAAGAGGCAAAGGCCCCTGGGGGGAGTTTCCAGATTGCTGCCTCTTCCTCCCCCAGATATCCAAATTCACCTTGCAACTGATTCTACCTCTGCCTGGCTCCAACAGAAGGTAAGAACTGATCATAGACTAGTGAATTTAAGGCATTTGAAATTCATAGAGTGAAAAGATTTATGTAAAGTCTAGGCATTTTTTTATGGCCTTTAAATGGGACAAATTTACTGGGGTAGGGAGGCATTTGTTCTTTTTTAATTTTTCCTTTAATTTTGTTTTACTGTTGTTTTGTTTTGTTCTAGGAACTATCTGACCTTTCTGGATTTTTTTATTTCTAGGAGTTATGCTTACTCTAAGCAGCTATCTCCAGAAAAATTGGGTAAGATTTAACTGATGATAAGCCCTCAGACTACAAATTCCCATAGAATTAATTCTGTTTCTCCTTCCTTGACTTGGTGACATTGCATCTGTGGGTAAAATTGCAGTATTCCCAGAATCTCTTACCTGGCCTTTGTTCATCTCCATATCAGTAAGTGTTTCCAGGGGGTGGAGAGAAGTAATCCGTCTCCATATCAATAGGTGGTTACAAGGAGGGTGAAGAGCAAGCAGCACCTGTACTGGAGAGGTATTTCTGGCTTCTTCACAGCTGGGTCACAGGAGACACAGGCGAGCAGAAGTAGATTACTGCTTGTAAGCAATAAATGGGTTTCTCCCACTTTATTTCTCCCTTTGATTTTGGCTTCAAAGGTTATTTGTCCCAGGTTGGGAACATATTTTTCCCCCAACATCCAAAACTATTTAGTTCTAGATTAAATATTTTCTTGTCTTTGAAATCAATTAAGGAGCCATCAGTAACACATGTTGCTATTTCTGCAAGATGCACTCATTCCTCCAATAAACTGTCAAATAAGGTGATGATGGGGGCTGCCAAGAGAGCACATGAAGACGGATGAGAAGTAGAGGAGGCTAATGGAGTCATGCAAAGTTGTGAGTTCAAATCCGTTTCTGCCCCTGGATCTCATGTGTGGCCATCTGCCAGCTTTGCAAATGGAAGTTAATATGTAGAACTTTACTGTTCACTCTGGGCACTCTCCTTGTATGCAATCAATCTCATTTAATTTTCACACATAAAACCCATTTTAAGCATAAGGAAACTGAGACATGAAGTGGTTAATTTTACTGACCAATGTCTAAGAACTAGCAAATGGCAGAACTCAATACCAAGATCTGCCAAACTTCAAAGCCCCTTTTCTTAAGACTCAGATATGCAAAGTGAGACTCATACAGCTACCAAATACAAGTACTAAAACCTACACAGAGGTTGAGAATCATAACAAAGCAGACTCCAGGAATTTAGAATATAATTCATTGATTTGCAACCAACTGTGATATGATGGAAAGAACAGAGCACCTGCTTCTAAATTCTGACTCTTCCTCTTACTAGGGGCATGAGATTGGACTGACCAATTAACCTGAGTTTCAGTTTCCTCAATTGAAAAATGAAACTACTATTTTCATTCATCTCTTAGTCTTGTTGTCAAGGTTATATAAAAAAATGAATGTGAAGCATCTGTCACTCAGGATTTCAGTAGATGTTAACTGGTTAAGTAAGTTACTCAAAAGGAAATAACATCTAAAAACTTGGCCTCTGGCTCATTCTACAAGATTCAAATCCCAGTTCTATCGCTTAGCAGCATCACCTTGGCAAACTACTTCAGTACCCGGTAAAATGGAGATAATAGTGGGGCTGTTGTGATAACCTATGCAAGGTCTTCGAACAGCACCTGGCATATAATATTATATGAATTTTTTATTAGAATTATTATTAATGAGTGAAAGTAGATTCTGTGAGCATGCTAAGTAGTTTTACTGCCACATGATTGGAGGAAGGCGAAAAGCACAGGATTGCTATAGAAAAAATTAATAATTTTAATCTATAGTTTGTACTAAATGGCCCAAGCTAAAATCTTAATCCTTGGTAGAGGAGACATACAGTCATCACTCAGTGGGTGATAATAGTGAATCATTTATGAAACAGATCAAAGACATTAATTTGATTTTTCTACATCATTTATTGGACATACTGTGTTCCTGGCAACATGTGTGGACTGAGAATGCAAAGACGAATGAAGAAAGATCTCTGATCTGAGAAACTGATCATCTATGAGAGGCACAGACATGGAAACAAATAACTTTAAAAGGGCATTAAAACTTACAGAGGTTAACAGTAAAGTGCCAAGGAAACATGACATCAAATGCTTTTATGTTACTTAATGATACAATCATGCATGCAGAGTATCACCTTTTCATCATAAGACACAAAGAAGACTATCCAAGATCATTACTGGTAAGTAAGACACCAACTTCTACGTGATTCACTTCCCAGATTTCAAGTATGCAAACAAATTATATACCAATTTGTGGGGAGGGGTCCTAGATAATTTTAAAGGCACACTAAATAAAGGAATGTCCTCTAAATACTCACTGAAAGCATTGATTGGCCAGGAGTTTCAAGCTGTGGTAACAAAGGCAAAGACTTGGGGTGGGCAAGGAAAGAGAGAGGAGATAACCCAAATTCAGGAAACAGAGATTCATTCATGGCTATCAGGAAGAAAGAGATGATCACAGCAGTCACATTGTAGAGATTCTGGCAAAATTACGGTGGTTGTGTGATGGTAATAGTAATCAAATGCTCAAGAAGCACTTCTAATTTCAAATATTTAAACCATTACCCCAGAAGTATACAAATATGGCACAAATTCCAATTTGGAGGGTTGCAAAATATAGGCAAACGATAACACTGTAATCTAGAAAATGATGCCCACGGTAGTAGTCAAGGCTGAACTGGGCTATAGGAGAAAGCAGCCATGAAGTATAGGTTCAGTCTGAGATTAGAAGAGGTAGTACCCAGCAGAGGCAGCAACAGATGACCCTACCAAGTTGACAAGAAACCAGTCAGGGAAAGCCAGAGCCCAAAGGTTCTCTATCTTCAGACACCCGGTACAGGACACTTAGGTACCTCTTCTGAGCAGTTGTTTGTTGATGACCTCTATGTTTATTGGTCATGTTGCATATGGGGGGAGCTTCCTAGGAGAAATATCCCAGTGACATGGCCCCAAACCCCCAAATGTGGAGGTCACGATGACTAATCCAGGACAACTGCAAGGGCTACTCTGTCTGAGAGAGAATTTGGGACTGGTAGGCCAGCCTGGGCAAGATCAGCAGGGAAGATCCTGTGAAGACCACTAGATCTAACTCTCCTGGGCCATTTTTCGGTGTCCCACAGAGCTCCCCTTGATGGCCTTGGGCCCTGAAGAGTCACCTGGTACATGTCGTTCTCCCCTATAAGTACACCGTAAGTAAGAACAATGTCATTCTTCTCAGATTGCTTGGCAGAGAAAGGCACCATGATTGAGATGTGAGACGGGTGTGAAATTCAGCCTGGAAATACCACTTTGTAGAGATACACAATGGCACAGTGGTTGAAACTACAATCTGTGAAACCAGGTTGGGTTCAAACCCTACCTCTTCTTAGTATCTGCCTGAGCTTGGGCAAGGTGTTAGTCATCTTGCACCTCGGTTTGTGTATTTGTCAACTGAGAGTAATAATAATGCCAACCCTCAATGCTATGGGAATTAAATGAATAGAAGCACTTACAACAGTGTGCATACTTTGGTAGATCATATTATTTTCCATAGCCTAATAAATAGTGCATGTTAATTTTCTTTGCTAAGCTTCAGTTTTCTCATCTGAAAAATGAGGGCATAAGATCCAATCTAACAGGATTGAATATGAAATTAGCTAATGGAAGTCAAAATATATGTTGAATGGAAAATGCTATCCAATGTTTGTTTGCTGTTTTCATCACACATAGTAGGCACTGGATTCAATGATTGCTAAAATATGGAAACAAAACAGCCACCAAGAGGTTGGACCAGACCCTCTCAAAATACACCATCCCAAGAACTTGCACAGAAAAATTATTTGCAAACATGAACACCAGACAAGTGTTCTTCATTAGCTATGCATAGGCCCTGGAGACCAGCATTGCCATGTGGTAAGATCAAGTGAAGTGACAGACTCGACCAAGTGTAGCTCTGAGGCCAACCTCACATGAGCCTGAGAAACGACTCCCCCAGAGGCCTCCTGTGCTACAGGGTCCCAACCCCATCTTGGCCACCTTCCTGAAGTCACCCAGCCCCCCTCCAGCAATCCTCCAGACTTTGCCCATTCCCAGTTGGCATGGAAACAGAGAGCTCAGCACACTCTGCACTTCCCTTCCCTGAACTCAGCCCAGCTGAGTGGTTCTTTCTGACTGTCCCACGCAGCATCTCTAGGAGAGTCAGAAAGGAATGTGCTTAATTCCCCAGCACCAGCGGCGGAAGCAAAGCCAGCATGGCCTGTCATCCAGAGAAGCTTAGATCTCTCATCATCGCCACAATACACATATAGAGCAGGCCTCAGGAGGAGCCTGCACCTTCCCCAGAGCAAGGGAGACGGCCAGAAAACCACCTGGGGATGTGGGTTTTCCTGCACAAGGTGGGCCACCAATACCGAAGCCCTGGAAAACTCCTTCCAAGTGGACATTTGACAGGTGAGAGAGGAGAGGAAACTGGCAGAAAAATAGCATCTGCCCCTGAAGCTCTTTGCTTCACCTTAAACTTACAATGGCTTGTTTAAAAACAAATCCTAGAGCTTCATGATGAACTATAATCATGATAATAACGATGATGACGATGATGATATCATATTAAAACGCATTCTTTCTCTGGTTCTGGAGTACCTAAAAAATTGTTGTAAAGAGATTTTGAGCCACATCTTGGCCTCTCTGATCTTCCTCATCAATATAACTGGGATTAAAATACTGATTTGGTATTCTGCATCGATTTTGTATAGATAGTGCAGAGAAGGAGCCTGGTACACTGGAAATTTAATTATTGAGAAGCCAAGTTTCACCCAATTCACAGTAGACCTTGATTCCTTTTCCTAAGATGTAAGGCTGCTTCATCCAATTGCCCTCCAGGCTTCAGGCAGACTGAGGCCCTTTGCCAATCATCATGCTCGCTGCACACCCCAGAGCCAGCATTCTCAAGTGCTTTCCTGCTGGTGCCTCAATAACTTTAAGTAAATGCTACAGGTGTCCTGGGACACTGATAAATCTATGGAGATGAACACATTGTTCACAGCACCACAATTTCACTGTTACTCAAAAATGTTGATTCCCTTGCTTCCACTGTGGAGTCCTTTAGCCCTTTTTATTTTTTCATAAGAAGGATTATGATTCTTAGTTTAAGTCATTCATAGTCATTTATCCATTTATCCACTCACTCAATCATCAGACACTTATTGAATGCCTACTATGTGCCAGGCAGTATGCTAGAAAAGGAGACAGAGCAGTGATCAAAGCCAGACATGTCCCTTCTTCTTGTGGTCCAGCTTATGCATTCTCAACAGAGTGATCTAGCCCCTAGGGGAACCAATTGGTTCCTGGGTGGTGAAAAAACCTTACTCATTTTATGTATAAAACACAGGTATGCATTTAGTACATGCAATATATGCAATTCTATGTGTGTGTGTGTGTATATACATTATATAGTATATGCATACATATATACATGCACACACACACACACACACACACACACATCCAGTTGTATTTATTTTCTATTGCTGCCATAACAAATCACCACATATTTAGTATCTTAACATAACATAAACTTCTCATCTTCCAGTTCTGGGAGTCAGGAGTCTGCAGTGGGTCTCACTGGGCTGAACCCAAGGTGTTGGCAGGGCTATACTCCTTCTGTAGACTCCAGGGAAGAATCTGTTCCCTTGCCTTTTCTAGCTTCTAGAGGCTGCCCAAATTTGTTGGCTCTTGGCCCTCTTTCATATTCAAAGACAGCAATGGCCATGAGTGTATCTTACATCATATCTTGCAAACACTGCCTCCCTCTCTTACTTATAAGAACCCTTGTGATTACCTTGGGCCCATCAGCATAATCCAGGATAATCTCTTCATCTCAAAATCATCTGAATAACAATCTTAATTCCATCTGCAGCCTTTCTTCCCCCTTATCATGTAATATGACTTATTCATAGGTTCTGGGGTTTAGAATGCAGATGTCTTGAGGAGTGGGGGAGAGACACTACTCCACCCACCAGAATAGTGTATCTGTAATATTAAATTTTCCTGGAGGGTGAATCATAAAACCTATGTAAAAAGGGCTTTTTAAGGGAGCAATAAGGAAACAAAGGCTGATAAATCTTAGTCTACTAAAAGCAAAGCTATGCCTTGATTATGTCTGTACATGTTGGGATCAGTCGGCCTGGGTTCAAATCCCAACTCTACGCTTACTAGCTGTGTGGCTATGAGGCACTTACTCACACCCTCAGGAAGGGTAGTAATAAAACATACTTCCTCAGTTTTGTGAGGATTATATATGTTAATGCATTGACAGGATTTAGAAACTACCAAATACAGATCTCCCTCAACCTACAACAGCATTGCGTCCTGATAAACCCATCGTAAATTGAAAATATAAATAGAAAATGCACCAAACATCTCAGCTCTGCCTGGCCTACCTTAAATGTGATCACAACACTTATGTTAGGCTGCAGCTGGGCAAAACTGTCTAACACAAAGTTTATCTTATAATAAAAATGTTGACAAATTCATTGAACACTGTACTGAAAGTGAAAAACAGATGATTGTGTGGACACAGAATAGTTGTCAGTGTTATCAGTTGTTTACCCTTGTGGTCATGTGGCTGATTGGGAGCTGCAGCTCGCTGCCACTGCCCAGCATCATGGAAGAGGATCATACTGCATATCACTAGCCCAGGAAAAGACCAAAATTGAGAATTCCAAGTACAGTTTCTACTGAGTTCATATTGCTTTCCCACCATCATAAAGTTGAAAACTCATACATTGAGCCATTGGAAGTCAGGGACTATCTGTGTGCAGGAAGTGCTTGGTAAATGTTCTCATTAGTGTTAGGAGAGACATTATTCAAATAATCACAGAAATAGATGTGTAAGTTCAAAAGATGATAAACACTGAAAAGGAAAAGAATGCTCTTGTAGTGTTATAAAAATATAACCAAGGAGGTCTTACTGGGGGTAGGAGGATAGGGAAGAGTTTCCTAAGGGAATAACATCCTACCTGCAAAGGATGGATGGGCGTTACCAGGTGAAGAGCATTGGGGTGGGGGGTCATGGAGAGGTTTCCAAGCAGCGGGAACAGCATAAGGGTGTCCTTGGAGCAGGAGGGACATGGCACAAGCTCCGGAACAAACAGCCTAGAGTGGCTGCCCCATGGAGATCAGGGGCAGTAGGAGTGGCTGCTAGGCTGGAGAACCAGATGGGACCAGATCTGGGGGCTCAGACCATGTTAAGGATTGTCACCTTTATCCTAAGAGTAACAGGGGGCCACTGATGGATTTGAAGCGGAGATGGTGGTGTGAGTGAAATGATGAGTGCTGCGTGGAGAGGGCAAGAGCGGGTGCAGAGGCTGATCAGGAAGGAGGTGATCGGACGGGAGCAGACGGGGAGGGGATGAGAGAAGGGAGTGCTTAAGAGGTCAAATCAACAGGACTTGGGGAGTACAGCATGCAGGAGTGGGTTGTAGAGGCACACACCTGGTTCCCAACGCCCCTTGTGCATGTCCACATGTCCCCATCAATGCCCACTGCTACATCCCTCTTTTCGTGGTATTCTGTCCAGAGAAAAGGCCTGCCAAAATGCCAGATCAGTCCTGCCCAGACATGCAGTGACTTCTGCAGCACTCTGCACACCATTCTGTATCCTGGGTATAAAATAAACTTTAAATTGGATGCAGCTTTAACAAAAAGTGGTGCTGGCAACAGATCTTCTTTTAAGATCTCTGTTTACTATAGAGTGTTTTAAGCATGACGTTTTAATTTCAAATTTTTTTAAATATGTATTTTGTGAGAAATAAACAGAGATGACTTAACTGGAAATTGAACCAGGGTCTCCTGGCCCTTGGCCCGTATTTCTACCCAGGGACCAACTGTCTGCTGAAGTATAAATCCATTTACCCAAGCTGCTGTATGACCAGCATGAGCTATGTTTATGTTCCCCTTCAGAAAGCATACACTTCTTGGCTGGAGGGTCCACAGACCTGAGCACTGATCCGTTAAGCCATCTGCTCCCAGGAAGCCTAATTCAGTTCGTGACATAATGATTCAAGGCCAAATTGTGGCTGTGCATAGTTTCCCAAAAGTTCTCTGCATTTGCCTACTCCATATGCAGGACAGGACCACACTTTACAAATCAATAGCTCTGGGCTCCTTAAACCATCTGCCATGGCAATGGTGGAGAAAGGAATCCACTGGGAGTAATGAAAACTATCAGAATCTAAATCATGGGGAGAAATTAATGAGAATTAGGGTGGAAGGGAGGAAAGGAGGTTGTCCCTGTTTCTGTTATTTCAGAAACACTGCAGTCCAGCCACTTGGCAGTTTATTCCCACCTCTACTATTAACTACCTGTGTAATCTTTGGCAATTCCATTCCAATCAGTTCAACAAACAGCAAATGAATGAATGAATTCATCAGACATGTCTATGAACCAAACACTGTGTTAGGCCCTGGGGTCCAAAGATAACTAAGGCACAGTACCTACCCTCAGGCAGTTCAAAAATGAGAGGAGGACACAAATACCTGAAAAGGAGCACAGTGAAGCATCATAAGTGATAAGGCACAAATATGCCCAAAGTACTGAGAGAGAGACAAATCCCAACCTGGGAGCAAGGAAGATTTCCTTGAGGCAAAGACACCTGTGTTTATAGTCAAACATGCTCAAGAGTTAACTAGGTGAATGAAGGTGGGACAGGGCATGAAAGGAAGCCATGAAAGGACACCGGGCAGCTCACAGAACTGTCACAAAGGCTAAAGAATCATAGTGGACAGGTGTCACTCTTAGGCTGCTCAGGACCTGAACTTCCTTCCTTCGTGTGGAGAATTGCCCTCCTTTTGAAAATCTGTGGAATTCCCAGAATAGAAGGTGAACATTTCTGATACTTTCTTTCCCCTTCCTGTGCAGTTAGGGGCAGGCATGTGACTTAGGCTGGACAAGCAGATATACAGGCCAAAAATGTCAAATTGGGAGCTAGTGACGCAAAGAAACACAGACCACAAGAATTAGGGTGGAAGGGAGGAAAGGAGGTACTATAAGCAGCCATGTCGAGGTACAGCTTCCACAGACAGTGGTGCCAAAGGAGCCAGAGCAGCTCCCAACCCCCAGGGTCAAGGTTGGGCGAGCAGGCTGCAGTGTGGGAGCTACAGCAGTGCAACCTCAGTAGACCGGCTCCAGAGCATGATCTGAGCTATAATTTCAGCGGGGTAGCCTCTGACCTAGTTTTCAGCCTTTGTGGTAATTTGGCGAGCTTCCCAATGTCTTTTAATATAGACATGCTTTGAAAATATATCGGGTCAGTTCTAGACCACTGCAATAAAAGCAAATGTTGCAACAAAGCTGGTCAAATGAATTTTTTAGTTTGCCAGCACATAGGCAAGTTATATTTACACTATAGTGCAGTCTTTTAAGTGTGCAATAGAATTATGTCTAAAAAAAAGTACATAAAATTTTTAAACTCTTTATTGCTAAAAAATGTTAATGGTCATCTGAGCTTTCAACAGATCATGATCACTGATCACAGATCACCATAACAAATATAATAATGAAAAAGTTTGAAATATTTTGAGAATGATAAAATGTGACACAAAGACATAAAGTGACCAAATGCTATTGGGAAAATGGTGCCGGTAGACTTGGGTTGACACAGGGTTGCTATCAACCTCAAATACGCAAAGCACAATAAAACGAGACATGCCTGTAAAATTCTTTTCTGCCTAAATCATCTGTGGTTGGCTTCACTTAATGCAACCAAAACACCTGATTGACAGAGAAATAGCACAACCTCACGGGTAAGTGACAGTTTGGTGGGGCTCTGCAAGCAGTTCAATACTAAGGGAGTATAAGGAGTGAGGTGAAAAGGATGTAAAATGAGACTAGAGAGGCAGACAGGGGTCAAGTCACAGAACACCTGGTGAAACCGGGGCTAAGAAACTTGGAATTCATCCTAAAGATGATGGGTACCTTAGCCCAGAAGTGGCATTAGCCATATTCATATTCTAGATTGATTAATCTCTTAGGAAAGGCCAGTGTAGCGTGGGCAAAGGAAGATCAGGAGAGGCAGACAAGAGGCTAGAGTTCCCCCTCCTCCAAAAAGAAAAAAAAAAGGTGATGAAGTTTGAACCAGAGCAGTGACTTTGGGAAGAAAAAGGTAGTGATAGACTTGAGAAATATTTAGGCAACAAAAAGGTGGTATTATTTTCACAATGAAATTGGAGAAGTGGCTTTATCATTCTATGCTCAATTTCTTCAATGATAAATGAGGAGTGAAGTCTAAGTGTCCTGCAAGGTATGCAACAATCCATGATTCCAATCCCTGGAGATGCAGAAGACTGGAAGACAACAGAAACTGTCACTGGAAAGGGAAAGAAAATTCTTTATGGGAATAGGCCAAACAGGTGAACCTCTTCTACTGAGAAATATGAAGACCAGGCAGCGTTAAAATGAAGTCTACAGAGTTGTGCAAAGTTGTGCATATGGTAAAGATGGGCTTGTTTACTGAGACTTGTGTTTCTATGGCTGAAAGCTTAAAAAGGGTAGATGTTATGTGTAAAAGGAAGTATTGCTTTATACAACAGGGGCACTGCCAGGGTATACTAACATTTGAAAATCTGATATACTGTAAAACATAACCTCCTTTATAAACTTTTTTTTTGCCCTTTACCCAGATGTTTTCCCATTACATAGACATGAATTTGCAAGTAGATTTGAGTTGACATTGAGTTTCTTTCATGAGACTAAAATATTCCTTGAACAACACTATATTCTTCTAATAGGATTATCTGAAGGGTTGGGCCTCAAAACATACAGCATAGGATCCCCCTTTTAAGTATGTAGGTAGCTAAAATTGAACAAGAAAGGCAACCAACACTAGAAGCATGAAAAATGGACATTTTCACAGACTCTCACAGAGTTTCAGGATGCCAGGGGTAAACATACACTTCCAGCCCAAGTAAAGTTTGCCTCTGTAATGTAGGAAGTCTTTCTCAGCTACCAAAAAAACAAGTTTGAGTTATGGTGATTACAGTTTTGTTTGAAAATTTTAAGTGATGAGAAGGTCCTTTTAAAACTCTTTCTTCAGAGGTTCAAGAATGAAAACACACCTTTTTTATTTTTAACAGTTACTGAGATTCTCTATATCCCTCCAATGTAATCAGAGGAAATAAGATGACATATCTTTGTCTTAGGCTATCAAACTCTGGATCTCCTCACCAAGCTGGGCTACTAAGTTCCTAAAGAAAGACTTGGGATCTAATTTCAATTTCTCTGGACAAGCATCTCCACTTGAAGAGCCTAACTCAGCTCTGCAGCTGTTATGGGAAAGGATGACCACCTCATCCCAGCCCCTCCTGACCCCCATGCCTTCCCCTAACCAATGCAGAAGATGACTTCTGGGGGACTTGCTCCTAAAAGTCCTTCATTGTCATGATTATTTGGCCCACAGAAAAATTAATTAGTACTTATAATCGTTGTCCATTTTCTTTTGCTTCTTCTGTCTTTCGAACTGAAGAGTATTTGGTAAGTTTCTGACAGGTAATGTGTATAATAAAACCCCTTCCATGCTCTGAACACACATACACATACTGCTGTCCCTAATACACGTGCTTCCTCACCCCCCAAACTGGGGCATACAAGAAAAATAGAGTTATGTCTTGAAATGACAGAGGAGAATACTTGCCTCTTTTATTCAGCTTGAGGTGCCGCTTGGCGGATTTTCTCATTTTTGAAAATCAACTTGATTTAGTGAAGAACAGATATGTTTACAAAAATCTGTTTTGAAGCAACTATTCGCTCTTTCCCAAGCAGACCTAGACTTTTAATAGCTAAAAATATTACTGTCATCCCCCACAACAAAAACATGTTTATTTTTAAAATCTGCATTCCAGGAACTTCCAGGCTTCTACCCCCAAGCCATGGCAACATCTCAGGTGCCCAACGGCAGAGAGAGGTGCAAGCCACCCTGGCCCATGTGGTTCTTTTCTCCTCACATTTCTACTACTTACCTGAAACCCTGAACTTCAGTGAAGTTTGCAGAGCAAACACCAATAACTTGGACCATTTTGCTCAAGGAGAAACAAGTTGGCCGGAGTTGCAGGTGGACAAAGTGAGCGACCCACACAGGTGCTGTCTGCTGGAGCAGCCCCTGAGCTGTGGGGCAAATCCTGAGGATAGGGGTCTCCAGAAGAAAATACTGGAAGAGAGTTTCTTGCCATTAACCAGCTCACCTTCACCATGAATAATCAATTATTTAGATGAAAGGAAAGCTACTTTAAAACAGGCTTTTCTTTTAACATCAGGTCATTCGGTGTCATTTTTTTGCCCCATCCTTTTTTTTAAGGAAACATGTCCTCACTGGCCGACAGGGACAAATCCCCCCCCTACCCCACCATAAATCCACCTCACCCTCCACTTCCCCCATCTCCCTGTAACCCTCAAATCGGATTCCACGAGAAATAAAGATTGCTGCTACTTTCATCATCTTTATCTCAAACCAAAAAATGAACCCACTTTCCAAAACCTGTTTTCTAAACTCCCAGTGACTGAGACAGGAAGGGGTGGAGGGGAGAGGCTGTGCGGCCTGTTTGTACACCCACTGGCACTGCCTCTTCCTCACCAGTGAAGCTTTCCATGGAAATTCTGGCTGCATTAGCCTTGGCTAAGCTTGGGACTATTTCTGGAAGCCTAAAAACCTCAGGGGAGTGACTTTTACTTTTATTCATGTACAGGGTCCTTACTTTTATTTATTAAAGAAACAAAAACATGTCTCCTGCTTAACTTCAACCAGCTTTCACATCAAGGAAAACAAAACTTGGCTGGTCCAATCGGCCATTGGCCAGGGTGGACGGGGAGCCCCTTCCACAGTCAGAAGCACATGTGACCTGGCTATTAATCACCCTTCAGAGAGAGGGAGGAGTCACAGACTTTTGAGACTCTTGTACCAAAGGAACAACGTTGGGAGAGTGTTTGAGTCTGGCTGGAAGAGAAAAGATATCTGGGCTAAATTCCAGCAAATACGAGTATTACTTTTCAAAAAGCATTTCAGGTGGGAAAGAAAAGAGATGAGGAGGAGTTCAGTACTCCTCCCACTCCCAGCGTTCTGACACTGACATCCAAGAACCTAAAAAACTCAGCAGAGAGGATCATGGGGTGAGGATCACCCCCACAGATTTAGCTTCACCCCCCCCCCCACCAAAAGTCTAAGTGTTCCTTTTAACAAGTTGTGAAGGGCAGGCAGCCAACCACTCAGCCTCCACGAGACAAACTGATTCAAGGTTTTCTCCCTGAGCTTGCAGCCAGGATGCCTGCAGCAATAACAGCTGGGGAGGTGCTATTGTCTATCTCAATGGAGATTTGAAACTCCATTACCTAGGACTAGCGGCCCACCAGGCATATACAAATGGGAACAAGAAACCGAGAAATCTGAGCAAACTGGAAGTTAAAATTCTCATAGGGCACTAAACAAAGCTGCTGTGAGAATCCCCAGGGAATTTGTTTGGGGTGAGGGGTCATCCATGCCTAATGTCAAGGCTAGCCCTCTATTACCTCAGTCTCTCTTCTTTTCCCTCAACACTCTCTTCGCTGCCCCCAGTTATGATTCTGGCTGGGATTCCCATTATATCTCAGCAGGTCAGACAAGCGCAACAAATATCTATGCCATGGTGGGTAAACCATTTCATGTCCCTTGACCTCAATTTCATCCTGTTAAATGGGTTTGTGGCAGAAAGAGTGTGCCAGCTATTTGCCATGAATCTATACCATCTTCTGGCTGGGCACACAGCTAGGGTATATATGTCCCAGTTTCCTTGTGGTTAAGCATGGCCGTATGATGGTCATTCCTAGCCAACAGAAGAGGTGTGCACCACTTTCAGGCTAAGAAGTTGGTATGTCACCTTTTTCTCTTCCCACCAATTGGATATAGTTAATGATGGAAACCTAGATATCTACATACTGAAGATGGCAAAGCTAGAAAATACATCATAGAATCACCCTGTGAAAGAAAACTGCCCTTTAACCAAAATAGCTTCCTTGGACTATTTCATAAGCAAGGAATAAACATTGATTGGGTTAGGCCATTAAAGTTTTGTGGCCTTTTTGTTACTACAGCATACTCTACTCAAATACAATATGATAAAAACACCTGCCCTGCCAACCTGAAAGGACAGTGGGAAGAATCAAATGAAATGATCTGTGTAAAAATACATCACATCCTTCAACTCTAGAGCAGAAATAACACCATCTGTAGATGGGGGAGCACCCATAAATTAATAGTATTTACTGAATCTAGGCATCCTATTTCAATGTTTTATAAGGATTATTTCACTGAATGCACATAGCAACATTATAAAACTGATACTACCACCATCCCAGTTTACCAGACAAGGAAAACAGGGCTTACAAAAGTCAACAACTCATCCCATATTCAACCCAAGTTGAAGATAGACAGTCTGACACCAAACCAAGATTCTTAACCATAAATATAGAGAGAAGAGGCAGCTTCAAAAAAAGAATAATCAGAACTTTTAATTAAATAAATGAATCTTTTTTTTAATATAATTTATTTTATTATCATTAATTTACAATTACATGTGCAATATTACGATTATTGAACTACCCCTTCATCAGGTCCCCCCCACCAACCCCATTACAGTCACTGTCCATCAGCGTAGTGAGATGCTATAGAATCACTACTTGTCTTCTCTGAGTTGTACTGCCCTCCCCGTGCCCCCCCAACATTACATCTGCTAATCGTAATGCCCCTTTTTCCCTCTTATCCCTCCCTTCCCGCCCATTTTCCCCAGTCCCTTTCCCTTTGGTAACTATTAGTCCGTTCTTGGGTTCTGTGAGTCTGCTGCTGTTTTGTTCCTTCAGTATTTTTTCTTTGTTCTTATACTCCACATATGAGTGAAATCATTTGATACTTGTCTTTTTCGGCTTGGCTTATTTCACTGAGCATAATACCCTCTAGCTCCATCCATGTTGTTGCAAATGGTAGGATTTGTTTTCTTCTTATGGCTGAATAATATTCCATTGTGTATATGTACCACATCTTCTTTATCCATTCATCTACTGATGGACACTTAGGTTGCTTCCATTTCTTGGCTATTGTAAATAGTGCTGCAATAAACATAGGGGTGCATCTGTCCTTTTCAAATTGGGCTGCTGCATTCTTAGGGTAAATTCCTAGGAGTGGAATTCCTGGGTCAAATGGTATTTCTATTTTGAGTTTTTTGAGGAACCTCCATACTGCTTTCCACAATGGTTGAACTAATTTGCATTCCCACCAGCAGTGTAGGAGGGTTCCCTTTTCTCCACATCCTCGCCAACATTTGTTGTTGTTTGTGTTTGGATGTTGGCCATCCTCACTGGTGTGAGGTGATATCTCATTGTGGTTTTAATCTGCATTTCTCTGATGATTAGCGATGTGGAGCATCTTTTCATGTGCCTGTTGGCCATCTGAATTTCTTCTTTGGAGAAGTGTCTATTCATGTCCTCTGCCCATTTCTTAATTGGATTATTTGCTTTCTGTTTGTTAAGGTGCATGAGTTCTTTATATATTTTGGATGTCAACCCTTTATCAGATACGTTTTTTATGAATATATTCTCCCATACTGTAGGATGTCTTTTTGTTCTACTGATGGTGTCCTTTGCTGTACAGAAGCTTTTCAGCTTGATATAGTCCCACTTGTTCATTTTTGCTTTTGTTTCCCTTGCCCGGGGAGATATGTTCATGAAGAAGTTGCTCATGTTTATGTCCAAGAGATTTTTGCCTATGTTTTTTTCTAAGAGTTTTATGGTTTCATGACTTACATTCAGGTCTTTGATCCACCTTGAGTTTACCTTTGTGTATGGGGCTAGACAGTAGTCCAGTTTCATTCTCTTACATGTAGCTGTCCAGTTTTTCCAACACCAGCTGCTGAAGAGGCTGTCATCTCCCCATTGTATATCCAAGGCACTTTTATCAAATATTAATTGACTGTATATGTTTGGGTTAATGTTTGGATTTTCTATTCTGTTCCACTGGTCTGTGGGTCTGTTTTTGTGCCAATACCAAATTGTCTTGATTACTGTGGCTTTGTAGTAGAGCTTGAAGTCAGGGAGTGTAATTCCCCCTGTTTTATTCCTCCTTCTCAGGATTGCTTTGGCTATTCGGGGTCTTTTGTGGTTCCATATGAATTTTAGAATTATTTGTTCCAGTTCATTGAAGAAAGCTGTTGGTAGTTTGATAGGGATTGCATTGAATCTGTAGATTGCTTTAGGTAGTATAGCCATTTTGACAATATTTATTCTTCCTAGCCAAGAGCATGGGATGCATTTCCATTTGTTGGTGTCCCCTTTAATTTCTCTTAGGAGTGTCTTGTAGTTTTCAGAGTACAGGTCTTTCACTTCCTTCGTTAGGTTTATTCCTAGGTATTTTATTCTTTTTGATGCAATTGTGAATGGAATTGTTTTTCTGATTTCTCTTTCTGTTAGTTCATCATTAGTGTATAGGAAAGCAACAGATTTCTGTGTGTTAATTTTGTATCCTGCAACTTTGCTGAATTCAGATATTAGTTCTAGTAGTTTTGGAGTGGAGTCTTTAGGGTTTTTTATGTACAGTATCATGTCATCTGCAAATAGTGACAATTTGACTTCTTCTTTACCAATCTGGATGCCTTGTATGTCTTTGTTTTGTCTGATTGCTGTGGCTAGGACCTCCAGTACTATGTTGAATAACAGTGGAGAGAGTGGGCATCCCTTGTCTTGTTCCCGATCTTAGATGAAAAGCTTTCAGCGTCTCGCCGTTAAGTATGATGTTAGCTGTGGGTTTGTCATATATAGCCTTTATGATGTTGAGGTACTTGCCGTCTATACCCATTTTGTTGAGAGTTTTAATCAGGAATGGATGCTGAATTTTGTCAAATGCTTTTTCAGCATCTATGGAGATGATCATGTGGTTTTTGTTCTTCTTTTTGTTGATGTGGTGGATGATGTTGATGGATTTTCGAATGTTGTACCATCCTTGCATCCCTGGGATGAATCCCACTTGATCATGGTGTATGATCCTCTTGATGTATTTTTGAATTCGGTTTGCTAATATTTTGTTGAGTATTTTTGCATCTACGTTCATCAGGGATATTGGTCTGTAATTTTCTTTTTTGGTGAGGTCTTTGCCCGGTTTTGGTATTAGAGTGATGCTGGCTTCATAGAATGAGTTTGGAAGTATTCCCTCCTCTTCTATTTTTTGGAAAACTTTAAGGAGAATCGGTGTTATTTCTTCTCTATATGTCTGGTAGAATTCAGAGGTGAATCCATCAGGCCCAGGGGTTTTGTTCTTGGGTAGTTTTTTGATTACCAATTCGATTTCGTCACTGGTGATTGGTCTGTTTAGTTTTTCTGTTTCTTGCTTGGTCAGTCTTGGAAGGTTGTATTTTTCTAAGAAGTTGTCCATTTCTTCTATGTTTTCCAGCTTGTTAGCATATAGATTCTCATAATATTCTCTTATGATTCTTTGTATTTCTGTGGGGTCCGTCGTGATTTTTCCTTTCTCATTTCTGATTGTGTTTATGTGTGTAGATTCTCTTTTTCTCTTAATGAGTCTGGCTAGGGGTTTATCTATTTTGTTTATTTTTTCAAAGAACCAGCTCTTGGTTTTATTGATTTTTTCTATTGTTTTATTCTTCTCAATTTTATTTATTTCTTCTCTAATCTTTATTATGTCCCTCCTTCTGGTGACTTTGGGCCTCATTTGTTCTTCTTTTTCCAATTTCAGTAATTGTGTCTTTAGACTATTCATTTGGGAATGTTCTTCCTTCTTTAAATAGGCCTGGATTGCAATATACTTTCCTCTTAGAACTGCCTTTGCTGCGTCCCACAGAAGTTGTGGCTTTGTGTTGTTGTTGTCATTAGTCTCCATATATTCTTTGATTTCTGTTTTGATTTGGTCGTTAACCCATTGATTAATTAGGAGAGTGTTGTTAAGTCTCCATGTATTTGTGAGCCTTTTTGATTTCTTTCTAAAATTTATTTCTAGTTTTATACCTTGGTGATCTGAGAAGTTGGTTGGTAGGATTTCAATATTTTGAAATTACTGAGGTTCTTTTTGTGGCCTAGTATGTGGTCTATTCTGGAAAATGTTCCATGTGCACTTGAGAAGAATGTGTATCCTGTTGCTTTTGGGTGTAGAGTTCTGTAGATGTCTGTTAGGTCCATCTGTTCTAGTGTGTTGTTCAGTGCCTCTGTGTCTTTACTTATTTTCTGTCTGGTTGATCTGTCCTCTGGAGTGAGTGGTGTGTTGAAGTCTCCTAAGATGAATGCATTGCTGTCTATTTCCTCCTTTAATTCTGTTAGTATTTGTCTCACATATGCTGGCGCTCCTGTGTTGGGTGCATATATATTTATAATGGTTATATCTTCTTGTTGGACTGACCCCTTTATCATTATGTAATGTCCTTCTTTATCTTTTGCTACTTTCTTCGTTTTGAAGTCTATTTGTCTGATACAAGTACTGCAACACCTGCTTTTTTCTCTTTGTTGTTTGCATGAAATATCTTTTTCCATCCCTTTACTTTTAGTCTGTGTATATCTTTGTATTTGAGGTGAGTTTCTTGTAGGCAGCATATAGATGGGTCTTGCTTTTTTATCCATTCTGTTACTCTGTGTCTTTTGATTGGTGCAATCAGTCCATTTACATTTAGGGTGATTATCGATAGGTATGTACTGCCATTGCTGGCTTTAGATTC